>BQNB010130971.1:0-18852 GCA_026074375.1 Tanacetum coccineum
TCTAGTCGTGTACATTATAAAAGTCAGACGTGTACATTATATAAGTCATACCTTCTGTTAATATATTCCAGTCGTGTAAACATGAAGTCAGCCTTGCATTGTAATGATTCAATTATTTATGTTAATGTTTAATAGTTTATGAAGATAGATTCAGTTTTCCACTCTCTTGAAAATTCAAGAATAGCTACATACATTATATGTAGTTAAGATTAAGATGTGAATTAGTTTACCCAAAATTCACAACCGGACTTACAAGTACGAGTGTGTTATTTTCATATATGGCATTAAGTATGATACCGAGTCTATCTACACCGACTTACTATGATCATACGATCCATGTTTGGTTTGTTGTATAACAGTTGTTTTTAAGAAACGGTTGGAAGGTTTTACATCACTTGAAATGATTATTGTTGTCAAAACACAACATAAGATGTACACGTTTATGGATATGTGGACTGTTTAGAAAATGGTATTTTCTAAAAAGGTTGATCGCAGTGATGCTTTTATATTTTCAGCATCCTTGAGGCTATATGTCACGATTATTGAGTGTCTCCACTTAAAAACGTTTTTTTGTATGCAGAGTTTATGCATCTTTATTAAGAGGGTTAATGCCAAAAGATCTTGGATACTATTAACAAGGATATATGCATTGGGGTTTATAGTAGAGGGAGCTACAATCGAGTTCCTATTTGATTCTAACTGGGATCTAGACTATCACACCTTGCCTGAAATTATTTGCGATTGAACGTGAAAAAGATGTGGTCCTAAGTTGCTGCGTAGGGTATACCCATTAAATGGAAAAGTTTGGAACTTTTAAGGCTATGGATGTGTCAGGATTAAAAATGTGGTGTCTATATGAAAATTACATTAGTTTAGATTTAAGTTAAAACACAAGGGCCAGAAATGTAATTAGCCCAAAGTGTCATTGTGTTTTGTCTATAAATACCCCCTATAATCAACATAAGAGGGGTGAAGCTCAAATTGTAATTTCCTTTCATTTTACACTTTTTAATAAAATTTAAAAATTAAGAAAAACTCTCTCCTCTCTATTATGGCTTATTCATACTTTGAGCTTCCCCAGATCGTGATCGAAAAACCTCACAAGTGGTATCAGAGCTGCAAAGGAGATGAGTGATGGTTCAGCTTATTTGGTTTATTACAGCTTATTCGATTCAGCTTATTCAGCTTTCCATCAGATTTGCTTATTTTCTCAGCCCTAACATTAGAGTCTTATCAGCAGCTTATTGAGCTTTCCTGTTATTCAGTTGATATGTTTGTACCGTGAGCTTATTTGTGATCTCAGCTTATTACAGCAGTTTAATTATACTATTTTGATATGTTTAACTAGATCAAGAATTGGGTCTTAACGGTTTTATCCGTAAGATTTGGATCAATCCGGTTAGTTAGATCATTTTCCGATATTATATCTGCTTATTGAGCAATTTTGAAAGTCATGTTGATTGGTCAAACATTATTGTCAAATTTTGATAGTCTGGTCAAATTTCGATGTTGACTGGTCAAACATCAATTTCGGTAGTCAAATTCGACGTTGACTTTTAGTCAACTAGTCAAAATCGATATTGTAACTGCTATCGAAAATGAAGATGAAAGAAAAAAGTTAACTGCAAGATAGACCATAACACATATCTTAACTGCTTCATATCGAAATTACTGACTGATACAAGGACTGATATGTACAAGTTTCAATAGCCTCATGATGTTCTTAACCGAAACTTAATTGTTGTTGAAATCAATTTACTGAAGAATCAATTTTCGATATCGAAAATTGAACTTCGAAAGAGAGTCAAAACTCAAAGCTTATCTCGGTACTTATCGAGTCAACCCGGTCCAAGGTTTATCGAAAAATAAAATAGTCATAGTGACGAAACAGATCCAGTACATCAACATCAGTCAACCACAACAATCAACAAATCCAAGAACCTAATCTCATCCTCCTTCTACACTACATCAAGACTCAAACCATAACTGAAAAACAAGAAGATATCAGTTCATCCCAGTCATGTTTTATATTCAAGATTATGACCTCACAAGATCAAAGAACACGGGATATACATCATCATCGATCTATGAAGAATACTTTTAACTATTAGAAATAAATAAAGTCATATAACAATTTATGGTTATAGTAACTTTATTTAGTTTTGTTCATAAAAACGCAAGACATGGAAGAAAAACCTACCGAGACCTTTATTACAAGATCTTGAAGTCGTGTCTTCTTGTTCTTCGTGGGATTTTTGCTTCGCGCTATAATAGAAAAAAAGGAGATTGTCATAAATGTTGTCAATGTGAGTTCAGGGCTGAGTGTATATGATGTGTTTAGTGAATGAAATAAGATAGATTCCTTTTTAGGATGATGAGGATGGATTTGTCTTAGTTTGGTGGTTGCATTATTTTTTTTATAAGAACATATATGAAGAGAGAGGAGGATGATTGATTAGAGAGATAAGGTGGATTGTTAGTTTTTTGTTATAATAACAATTAGGGTTAGTGTCTGATTTTTTTAACTAGGATTTAGTGATAAATGGTTGGGCTGATCACTCTCACTATCCCCGAATCTTGTACAATAAATTTTGTGATTGTTATTAGGAGCTGATCGAAAATGATTGTCCAAAAATGGTGTATTGTGGTTTACCAATATTGTTAACTTTGTTTAAAACCAATATTTTTTCGGAGATAAAAACATCACTTATTGCTTAAAACGATCCGTATCAAAGATTCACCAAAACCATTAACAAGGCTAATTATCACGGGATTTAACCGCAAGAAATGATTACGATGATGATACGTTTATCATTTTTTAACATTGAAGATGGAATTTTAAAAATACAGATGCTGTACGTACTATCTTAAAAATCGTGGTTTGGTTTGACCGATGACTTTCTTAGATATAACTTGTTTGAGCCAAATAACCGTTTTATGAAGAAAGACTTAACTTAATCAGATATTTAAAGTGAATCGTATAAACGCAGAATGTGGTTCTATAGAATTGACTCACAAGGTAAGCTATCACCACATCGGTTGTGGAATTAGTCAAGAGGATATTAGATATTCTGCGAATGTATAGGCAGCATGAGTCTCTATACATTCTTTATCATGTATAGTATAAGACATAAGTCATAATTTTTAGGACAAGTTCTACTCTCAACTATCAAGTTGTAATACTGTGTTTTCTCCACAGAATCGTAATTACAAAGAGCCGACATATATACAGGTTGGAATTGAGATAAGTCAAAGAGAAGCGAATAGAGTTTTTTTATCGGTAGTTGATTCTTATGCTTACACTGCATTTATGACACTTCACACATGATTTTACTATCGAATATTTGGGAGTAACCAGGTTATGATTATTTCAATGGTCATCGAATATAATCAGAGGGAAGAGAAGAAATGTTCGATAGATTGCATCAATAAGGGGGAAGAAAATTTTGAGATATATGTGCATACGGGGAGAAGACCTAGTTGATGTATTGCATGTTTCTCCTAAACGGAATGGTCTACCAAACCGCAAATAAAAGAAGTCAGATTTTGCTGCATAAGTGTGGTTTACTTCATCTTCTATAAATTCTGTTGCGAGCTTAAACTGCTATAGTTAGAAGATATGTCAATTACATCAAAGTTTCATATTTGCTTTAAATGGTTGTGTGTTTGGGGGGAAGCAGTTGAACAACTTGAAGACATGCAGTGTGAACCGGGGGGAAGTAAAACTCAGTTTATACAGTTTACATTGTATTTTCTACAAGTGAAGAATAGGTCCAAGCTGAAGTACGTGTTGAAGATAAAGCAAATTGCAAGAAATAGCTTCAGCTATTTGTACTTGTAAGATACAGTATAAGTAATTCCATATGCCATCACATTGGGGGAAGATTGTTTGTATTAAAAATGTGGTGTCTATATGGAAATTACATTAGTTTATATTTAAGTGAAAACATAAGGGCCAGCAATGTAATCAGCCTAAAGTGCCCTTGTGTTTAGTCTATAAATACCCCCTCCAATCAACATTAGAAGGGTGAAGCTCAAATTGTAATTTCCTTTCATTTTACAATTTTTAATAAAATTTGAAAATTATGAAAAGCTCTTTCCTCTCTATCATGGCTTATTTAGATCATGAATCAAGAAACCTCACAGGATGGCTACGTCAGTGGTCCAGATGTAGAAGGTATGTATAACAGTGCTTCTATCTATTTCCTGAATGTTAGATTCAGAGTTATGAAACTGACATTTTTGAAATGTGCATGTGCTAGAGGAAAGGAGTGTGGCTGGTTAAGTAAATATTCGCGATAGCTTTATTGCTTAAAGATCGCTAGAAGATACATTTGATGACGTTTATTGTTTGAATTGTATAGAACAATTATAACTTTATTTCCTCTCCTAGTTAAGAGATGTTATTTTGAATGAGTGCATGCATGTAATATATATGTTTATTAGAATTCCATGTCTTCGAGTATATGTTGTTGTATTCAAAACTTATATGTTGATATTACTATTTAGTTGATTTGATTAACTAAATGTCGAATGATATAGGTTTTTTAATAAAAAAAATTAAAATAAATGTTATAGGTCCTAATTGGTTGATTATGAATCAATTAATGAGATATGATGTTTATTTAATAAAGTAGCATTTAATATTTATGAAATGATTAAATTAATGGTTATTTATAAATGATCAAAAAGATGATTAATTTGCTATAGCAATATACTGGAATTCTTTTGTTTGTTGTTGTGGTTTTAAGATTTATGTTAAACATTCAATTTTAAAGATAAGATATAATTGTTATACTTACGAGGCATTCATACCCGTGCGATGCACTGGTTTTGTTTGCCATAAAATTTGATCTTTTATATGTGCCAAGTAACTCAATTATATAGGACTTTTGTGGATGGATCTATACAAATATTTAAGTGTTAAAATTGTTTTGACTACATTGACCTGTCCTTTCGAGAAATCTATATGCTTTTAGAGCGGCATCAAAACAACCTAATATATTGTGATCTATTCATATAATGTTGTTGAAAACGTATAAACCCAGAAAAAGTATGAATTATTTAATTATTGTAGAAAGAAGTGAGAAGAAGAGAGAAGAAGAGGTAAGAAGTGAAATATTTTGTCTGAATTTTTGAAGAGGTTAGAAGTGATTTTTACCACTTATCTCTGCAAAAAAACAAACAAAAAACGTCTGAGAGACTGCAGACATAAGTGGTGAAAAGAGGTTAGAAGAGGTTATTTGGAAAAAACAAACAAAGCCTTAGTCTGCATATTTTATAATCATTCTTCTTAAACTGGTTCCTCATTTGTATATTGTGTTTCTACAAAAAAGGGTAAATGAACTATTAAGACCGTCATCTTCAGAGGCAAGAGAAGTATATACGAAAGATACTCACGTCTGGTAAAATGCGAAATTCAGAAGCAAGAGTCCAGGACAGTTACAAACCGGCAATATAAACTTCTCTGAATGCTTTTCAGGTCACCTTGATTATTTATTGCCACATGCAAAATTTAATTTGTAAATTTCATTGATAGCAATTTATAAGCGAGAAGCACACTATTACCCTTGCAACCTGTGTTCATGTTTAGTGTAGTTAACAGATTGTATCTAACTTATGCAATTGACTTCCTATGTGACTCAAATGTAAGCTGATGTATACCATTTGTTAACTTCTTTTTTACCTTAGGAGAACAAATTGTATCTAACTTGTACATGGTAAAAGTGTTAGCCCGTATTTGTCACTCATTTGTAACCAGCGGAATTGAATTCCATTTTGGGCAAAAAGGGTATGCAGGCCACGGTTGTCGAATTCACCACCATGATCACATTGGAATAATTTGATTTCATACTTAAATTGAGTGCGAACATAATTACAAAATAACACGAATTTGGACATAACATCAGATTTATTAACCAAAGGATAAACCCAAACAAACTGAGAATAATGATCTAAAAACAAGACATAATATTTAAAACCTGAAAGACTCGAAATGGGTGAAGTCCACACATCCGAATGAATAATGTCAAAACAAGAGCTAATCATAGTATTGGAGCTAACAAAGGGAAGTCTCATGTGTTTGCTGTTGGTCATATATAATCCTTCACAACTAATAAGCAAACCCAAAATAAGCCTTGAATAAGCTCTAAAGGAGCCGGCTTAATAAGAAAGAAAAGAAGAAAGAAGAAAAGAAACTAGGAATGTTAGATTAGAGAGAGATAGGTGAGTTACAAATTGTGAGAAATGCAACCAACACCCTCTCCATGTGTGGAGAGGGTTTCTTTTATACCCCTTGCCAACTAGTAGGCGTATGGGCTTTCTACTTGGGCCGGGCTGGGCATATCTTGGGCTTTGAGCTCGAAACACGAACAATATTAGATTACAATCCAAGCCCGTTGAACCCGACTAGCCTATTACAATACAAGACCCAATTTTGACTTTATAAGACCGATGACATTCTTGTTTGACTTAATATAATTAAGGCTAACAATCTCCCCCAATGTTGAGGTCTCAATACACGTAATTAAATTTTCACTAAGCTATTAACTGAAGCGTAAGTGTAGGAGCTCGCACCTGTGTCCATTTTCTAGGCGCCCGTAGCGGGATCATGAAGCGTCCTGGCAGTAAAAGCATGAGGTAGTGTGGTTTCTTATCCCGGTGTAACTGTGGGTCCCACTGACCCGAGAGTAGTTACGTGTGACCCGGCTTGAGCTTGTTGGGCCGAGTTCACTGATTTAACCAGTTATCGCATGTTTCTTCTCTATTATTGAGTAAACCAGGGGAGTATTAATTTCTTTTACTTGATTTCTTTTCCCTTAATTCGTTTTTATAGGTACTTCTATAGAACATTGGGGATAGTGTTCAACTTAAGTGTAGGGGGGAAATAAGCCTTATAAACTATTCTTTCATTTATCATTTACTTTTGTCCTTAAAATGATGGGTAATATATCGAGGTGATTTTTACCCAAATTTAAACTTTTTTACGACACATACCGACGAAAACCAAGTATTAATAGCGTCTCATGGATAGGAATTTATATGACTAGCACAAAACCCCTTAAAATTCCACCTCACAATGTGAGGTTCGCCCTTAGATATTATACCTTTAGCTTGTTCGAGTTAAGGAGTGAGCAATCATGTATGTCTATTCCATCGTTACGGATGTGTATGCGTAGTTTTGTCACCTTTTCTGGAACATTGGTATCGGTTACTTTAGGATTATGAGAGTGTACCGGTTGTGTTGATCCCAATGAACAGATCTTGAACTCCCTAGCTTGATGTAAGGTTTAGTATCCTTGGATAAATCCAAAGGTACTAAGACTGAAACTTTGAGTGTATGATATAAACTATGCGGAATCTAGTTTATACCACTAAGAAGAATAATAGTAAAGTATGTTTGACACACATAAATACAACCAAAACAATAAGCTTTAATATATTAATACGAACACTCTTTGTCAGTGTTAGGGTTTACAACCTTGAAGCTATGAATACTATGAATTCTATGTGAATGTATATATATAAATCTCTATGCCTTAGGACCTCCTTTTATACACCAAGGAGTCCTACAAGGCTTACAATACTTTCCTAAGATATCATGATCTTTTCTATAAGCAAACGTAATCTCTTAAACAAATAAGTTATACATATCTTCTTCACAAATAACTAATACTTATCTTCGTAAGTATTCTTGTTCTCCAATCAATCTTTATCTCTTCACTTATCGTTATCCTTTTGATAGTAGAAACTCTTGAAGCAGTTGTAATCTTTTAGCAGCATTAACTGAGCAGTAGTAACTCTAAGAATCATCTTGAAGTCTTTTAATCCTAACAATCCTCCCCTAAACTTGATGTTCATCTTCAAAATCTTCAAGTTTCATTCAAAGTCTTTACCATCACCAGGAGGATGCTTCTAAACACTTCATTGACCCTTTTGCTGCTTTACCATAAGCTTGAGTAGTTGATAACACATCTCATTCCAATGATCTACTTGAAGCTTCTTGTTCAGCATGTTTGTGATTGTTATTGGTGTAAGGGGATATCTCTTTTCAACCAACATAAAGATATGTAAATCTTTAAACCTTACAAAGTGCACTCCACAGGAATCAAATAACTTCCAAACTGTCACCTTGTGTCCTTGTAGAGTCCTCCATACTTTACTTTCTACATTAGGTTCAAACATCACTTTCAAATCACCCTATAACACCCTTTCAAATGCTTCCTCTGGCCTGTTATCCCCATGTTTAGCTCTAACTAACCTCTATAAATTTACTAAGTCTTTTCTATCAAATTCACTAAGCAATTGGCTAAACACATGGTATAGATTTGAACTTCCATCAGCTCTAATTATTTCATAATACCCTGGCTTACCTTTTGTGTGAATCTGAAAATCTATAATAGGTGCAGGCTTGGTGGCTAATGGTATAACATTAATTACTTCCTCATCATCAATAACAAGCTCAAAGCATTTTTTAAGTTCTTCTTCTGTCTCTTTATCATCCTCCACTCTTTGCCTTTTGGAAGATTCTTATTCCTGCTCATCCCCTGCTCTTTTCTTACCAATTGATTTCTTTCTGCTTTCTTTTCAGAGCCAAAAGAGTAGTTAAGGGGAATTAGATTGGGTTAATCAAGAGAGAATTGTTAAAGAGAGTATGATTCGACCTCTTCTCACAATGTATTGCTTATGAAATCATGGGTATATGAAGCTAAGTAAGCAGTTCCAGTTGATATACGATGTACACATGTGTAGGATGATTCCTCAGTTAGTCATCATCCTGGAGGGAGAAATGTGTACATCCGGTACTTAGTTGATTTTTATGTTACCGTTTCGACTACATAGAGGGATAAAATTTCTTACACTTGGGACTTAGTTGACTTTGGTGTAGCAATTCATACCAGCACTATCCTTGAGGGAGAAAAGTGCATTTTCGGAACTTAATTGACTTTGATGCTACAGTTTCGACTTTGTAAAAGTGATAAAGTGTGTACTTTAGGTTTTAAGCTAAATTCAACAAGAATGAGATACTAACTAAGTGAGACGATGTTCATGATATCATACCTTCCCACATAGTATCCTGATGAGGTGTCATTTTATACACTTTTTCGGGGTGCATTTATGCCCAAAATAGGTACTTAATCATTTCTTTTCAGGTATTTCACATTTGGAAGGCATTTGGAAGAATTACACATGACTTGGGCTCATTTAGAAAAGAAACAAACAAGACTAAAGACCTGCACCAATATCTATCAAGATAATGTTCTCAGCAGCTAGAGACGGCGTCATAGATACAACGTGACGCCGTCACAACGAAGACCAAGATGGCATCACGAGATTCCACGCCGGCGTCACAGAACACGACCTAACCCATTATCTAGAATATTCTCTTTCATGATGGCATCACGACTAAAACATGACGCCGTCACATAGATTTTCCTATATATACAAACCCGAATTTAAGGTTTTGAGTGTGTAACTTTAGAATAAAAAGAGGGTACAAACCCTAGTTCATTTAGCAGCTGTTAGGGACGATTTTAGGGCCTAAAAACCCTATTGTACTTCCTTCAATTCATGTTATAATCAAGCAAGACTTATTTAATCATTCAATATGTCTTGTTGTATGATTTTTATCTGTTCTTGCTTTATCTATAACATGTTTGGCTAAGCCTCCTATTGTGTTTATTTATGATTGTATGAAACCTAGAATGTAGACCTTAGTGGTGTTGCTTCTTGTGATAGATATGCATGTTAGGTCTTAGAAAATCAGCTTTTGTTTGTATCGCTGTTGATATGTATAGGAAAACATGATTGTGTAGAAAGGATACCATCGAGTAACAGTCTTCATACAGCCTTGCACCCTAATATGGTTGATCTACTCTTAATATAATTCACATGCATTTAATATACTCTTAGGGGCCTTGTAATCTTCATACTACCTTACGGGTATGTTGCCTTAATGGAATATTAAATAGACGTTGGGTTCGTGTAATTCGTTCATGACTTAGGAAATAATTACATAGATCATCACAAGTGTGACAAAGCAACAACACTAGGAGAAGCAATCTAGGGAGTAATACATGATTAAATAAACACAGTCTTTTATCTTATTGTTATCACCATTAGTTTAGATTTATATTTAGTTTAATAGCTAAAACCAACCAACCTCTCAAATATATGATTTACTTGCTTTCCATAAAATATAAAAATACAAAAATAATCTTCTCTCAACCCTTAGAATTCTGTTAGACCATGATCAAGCCTTCCCAACCTATTCCCTGAGTGAACGATAACAACCCCCCGAGTCTTGCCTATACTACTACTACAATGATTAGGTGCTCTGCCTAGGGAGTTGTAAAACTTCGTGTAGAAGTCCTACGATGACCGCATCAAGTTTTTGGCGCCGCCGCCTGGGGAATAGTTAGGTTTTGATCATAGTTTAGCTTAGTTCTACTTGCTTGAATCCTTTCAAGTAAGATTTAATTTCCGCATATTAGCTTTCTTGTAGTCTATCTTTTTCTTTGTGCCCTTTGTTCGTAACATTTGTAAATTTGTAAATTATAATGAATAGGTTATGTTATGTCCTAGGGTAGGTAGGTTTGATGTATTCTTCCATAATTAACTCTTGGTGTTCCAACAACATTAAGATGAATCTCTTTACGATTCGTGGACTCATTTCAAAGACATAATCCAAAAAGTCCTGAATCATGGCCTTAGTATATGGACCCTAATTGAAATCTTTCTTAAACATCTCGACTCGTTATCCTGTCATATCATCAATTTGACAGCAGAAGGGGATCTTAGGAAGTTTAGTGATATAGGAGCATGGTATGCCATAGAGGATTGTGCCCAATATGATAAAAAAAATGTAGCAACCCAACAAGCGTTATTTCTGATGAAACAATAGCAAATCCAAATGCTCAAATAGTTGGGGATGATATGGTTAGGGTACAGGTACCTAGGTGCATGGCATGGTTAGATTATGATGAGCATGTAGATAGCCTAAGTATGATGGATAATGAGGTAGGAGTTACAAGCCCTGAGAGTACCACACAAACCCTACCATCATTTGAGGAATACACACCGCCCGTGACTTACCCAGAAGAAGTAGAAAAGACTTTAGGAACCCCGATAGAGGTAGAACCTTTGAACAAAACAAAACTAGAGGAAGTAGGCTTGAATTGTAATCACAACACTCCTCTTAGTTCTAGGGAAGTTCCTAGTTTTGATGGACCAGAGCCTCAACCTTTACTCAATAGTCCATCCTTAGATGTAAGTCTAGGAGACGTAATAGGCCCCGAACCACCCATCAAACCACATAGTCCGGATAGTTCTAGGATGAAGGTAGTAGATTATTTAACAACTCAAACACCGCCTTCACCTCACGTGGCAAATTCTCATCCTAAGGGTGTGTATAGTTATTATAACCCATGTATAAATGACCCTAAGAGACATTATGGATTTAAACCGGGTTTATTAGGAAAAAGTGTATCCCTAGGTGTTGATATTTCAAATTGGGAGATGTTTGATGATGATTGGGGATTAGAATCTAAGGAAGTTTCTCCTCTAGGAGAAGAACTTAGTTTATTTGATAGGCCAAATGAAGTAGAGAGAGGTAGAATTCTAGAAGCACACCGTTTAGAGCCTATTCTTCAACAACAAATTTCTCAACGTATGGCTCCTTCTCATCACGATGGTATGTACCGTTACTATCACCCGCACTTGACCTTAAGTGTAGGGGAGACCCACCTTTTACGCGTCAAATAAGCGTAGAGTCAGGCTCGTGACTCGAACAAAAACAAGCGCTTCTTGGGAGGCAACCCAATTTACTTTTCCCGCAAATTAGGAGTGTCATGTGTGTTTTAATTCTTTATAGTTTGTTTTATTATGTTTGAACTATCTTGTAATCATGCTTTGTATTGTTTTTAACCTCGTCTTAATTTCAATCAAAGGTATTTTGCAAATAATAAGTGTAGGGGAATTTATCCGGCTTTTGAGCCAAGTTCAAGCATGTTAAATAAATTGTTTAGATTAATTCGCGTCAGTTTCGAGTCATATGATTGAATTGTTAAATCTCAGGTTTTATGCAGCTATTTGTACAAGAATTAACCTATGGAATAAATTGCAGGAAGTTTTTCATCAAAAACAAAAATTTCATTTTCACAGAATGTGGAGACGGCGTCACGATTTACACGCGACGCCGTCACCATGACACCTGTGACGGGGTCACGAAAACCCTGACGGCGTCAAACGCCCAGGTCCAGAAAACTTAAATATAACACCCCCATTTTTGACATATAGCAGTGGAAGCTAATCTGGGGTATTATTTCATAGTACAACAGTCATAATCATAGAAAACGACTCAAAAGAGACGTTTTTAAAAGATAAGTTATCATTCATTATTTTATCAGAGTTTTTACAAACAGAGGTCCCAAAATCTACATGAAAACATAAAGTTTGAATGATAACAGTTTAGCCATCCAAGTTTCCCGGTGCCACTCCTTGCATAAGTTGCTCCAAATACCTTAGATAAACAAGCTAAAAAGGTCAACACAATGTTTGAAGTGAAATTCCATAGTTTATGTTAAACAGTTTGAATACAAGTCAATAGTGGGTTATGTTGTTATACACCCATAAGTGTAATAATTGCAATGAGTACAATTATTATAGAAAACAGTATTATTGCCCTAAGCTTATGACACAGAGACCTTGAGATAATCAATAATCACAAGTAGTTTCCCCAACAGGTGCCTTTGCCAAACACCAACATAGTGATTCAAATGAAGTTCGTTTAGTCCTTTATATATAAAGTATTTATAATTTAAGCCTTTAACTTTGAAACTTGGCAAGATACGTCCTTATAGTTATAACCTCGGAATAATGACATTTTCAGCCCCTCTAGTTATCAATTTCGGAAAGTTACGATATATACCCCCATGCAAGCTTATTTTAGGGTTCCAAATGATATTTGCAGGTTATAGCTTATTAGAATAAGCTAAAATAAGATGTTCTAACATAACAAAAGTTAGAATAGGATCATAAGCTAAAAATTTAAAAAACTGTCGTATTAGGGTTTTAGTAAAAAACACATGGGTTTGAGGATTCAAGGCTTCAAACAAGAGTTTATATATGATCTTAAAAGTCTTATGAACATTCTAAAACAGATTATGAGTTTATTGAACAAGATTTTGAGCTTACTTGAGCTAAAATGGCTCGAAATGGGTTGTTTGAGTTTGTACGCCTAGAAATGACTTCAAAGCTTCTTTCTCTTGATTTCTTAGCTTCTATTCTGATCTTGAGGCTTCTCTTGATCTTCTACTACTACTAATGAAAGGGCTAGAACCTAATTTGAGTGTGTGTGATTTGAGTTTGAAGTATAAATGAAGGGTTGAATGGTTTCGGCTTATATCTGGGTGAAACCAACTTGGTGCCCAAGTTTTCTTGGTGGTTAAGGGTCAAGGGTTGTAGGGAGATGACTAAGGGATGCTAGGTGATGAGTATGGAGAGCTAGGAGTGTAGCTTTGAATGGTGGAAGGGTGTGGAGGTGGTTCGGTTTACAAAGGGGTGACAAGGAGGTTTTTGGAGTGCAAGTAGCTTACAAGGAGGTAATGGAGGTGCTTGTAAGGTGCTTGGGGTGGTAGTAGGTTAGTCATAGAGGTCTTGGATGTTTCGTGGCTACTTAGGTTAAAATTGGTCAAAGGAAGAAAAAGGGTGACGGGTGGTTTAGGGTTTCAGGTTAGGGTTTTTAGTCTTTAAAACGTGTATTAGGGTTTAGGATTAGGGTAGTTAGGGTTTAGGATTAAGTTTTAGTGTTAGGATTAGGGTTTAGGATTAAGGTTTAAGGTTTAGGATTAAGGTTTAGGGTTTAGTTTTAGGTTTAAAGTGAAATTAGGGTTTTAGGGTTTCGTTTTAGGTTTTAGGGTTTTAGATTAGGGCTTTAAGATGACTAGGTTTAGGTGTATAAGGTTTCAGAAACCATGTATTAAATCTTGAACCTTGTTAAGTGGTGGTAAGAAACTAAAGTGATTTAGGAGGTAAAATGACCTAGTTTGGTTTTCTTGCATTATTGACTTGTACATTAAGCTTAAATGAGTTGTACATTGACTTGGAGGGAAATTATATTTCAAATGTTGTGCATTGTACACTTGTACACATGCTTGAAGGTTTGCACATTCATTTTATATGTATACATTACATATAATTAGGGTTTTGATATAAACGTTAACGGATAAAGTCTGTTTTGATATAACGTTATAAAATGAACTTATATGATAATGTACTTGGTAAAAATGATATTAAGATATAGACTTGACATATTAGGATGTTTACATGATATAAACATAGATATAGATGGCATTGGTGGAGGTTGCGTGAGCTCGTTTACTTTAGAGATGCAAGTTACGTTGCATAATGAGATAAAGCAAAAATTTC
This sequence comes from Tanacetum coccineum, assembly GCA_026074375.1. Taxonomy (NCBI): domain Eukaryota; kingdom Viridiplantae; phylum Streptophyta; class Magnoliopsida; order Asterales; family Asteraceae; genus Tanacetum; species Tanacetum coccineum. The sequence continues at coordinate 14,428 of BQNB010130971.1, forward strand.
CTTGTAAAAAGGTAGTATATATATAATAGATGGATATTATAGTGCATAAATTTTGGTCCTCTTTTAGAGTTCCATCTTACTTTAACTATAGGAATACGACTTTGTTTCAGTTGTTTGACTTCTCGATCCATGATCTCCACTGGTTCTTCCATAAAGTTGAGTTTGTCATCAAGCCGAAGCTCTTTCATTGGAATGACAAGAGATTCGTCAGATAAGCATTTCTTTAGATTAGAAACATGAAAAGTATTATGGACATTACTGAGCTTTTCAGGAAGCTCAAGTTTATATTCCACTGGGCCAATCCGTTCAAGGATTTTGAAAGGTCTAATGTACCAGGGATTAAGCTTTCCTCGTTTTCAGAATCGGATGACACCTTTACGAGGTGACACTTTTAACATAACACGATCTCAAACTTGAAATTCTAAAGGCTTTCGTCTTACATTGGCATAACTTCTCTGCCGGTCTCTTGTAGCTTGCAAGCGTTGTCGAATTTGCATTATTTTCTCAGTGGTTTCATGGATTATTTCTGGTCCTGTAAGTTGAACATCTCCAACTTCGGCCTAGCAAACAGGTGATTTGCACTTTCGACCATAAAGTACCTCAAATGATGCTGCCTTGATACTGGCATGGTAACTGTTATTGTAAGAAAATTCTATTAATGGTAAGTGTTTTTCCTATCCTTTTCCAAAACCTATAACATAGGCTCGAAGCATGTCTTCAAGTGTTTGGATGGTTCTTTCACTTTGTCCATCGATTTCAGGATGATAAGCCATACTTATGTCCAATTGAGTACCCAAAATCACTTTGTAATGATTGCCAGAATCTGGATGTGAAATGACTGTCATGATTCGAGATGATAGATATTGGCACTCCATGCCGAGAGACTATTTCTTTTATGTATAACCTAGTAAGGGATTCCATACGATCTTATCACTCTTAGGGATGAAAAGTGCGGATTTTGGTAAGACGATCACAATAACCCATATTGTACATGTCCTTTTAGGTTTGGTTAGTTTTGTTGATGAAAAATCCATTGTTATCCTCTCCCACTTTCACATAGGAATCTCTGGCTGTACTAGTAAGCCAGATGGCTTCTGACATTCTGCTTTAACTCTAGAACATGTCAAACATTTGCCAACATATTCAGCGATGATTGCCTTCATGTTAGGCCAGCAATAGAGTTTCTTTTGATCCTGATACATCTTGTCAGAACCTGGGTGAATGGAATACTTTGATTTATGGGACTCATGCATGATCAAGTCTCTCAGATTACCAAGGAGTAGTAACCAACTTCGATTCTTAATACAACAAGTTCCATCAGGACGTATTTCAAATGCTTTGTCCATTCCTCATAAGTTTTCAGCCTTGATGTTTTCTTTTTTGAGTGCTTCTGTTTGAGCTTTGAGAATTTATGATGGTAATTTTAGATGAATGGTCATAACTAATGATCTAACTCGGAGTGGTTTGATTTGTTTCTTCCGGCTTAAGGCATCTGCTATGACATTTGCCATTCCAGGATGGTAGCGAATTTCATAATCGTAATCTGCAAGCAATTCTAGCCAATGACGTTGTCTCATGTTCAACTCTTTCTGGTCAAGGATATGCTGAAGACTTTTATGATCAGTAAACACAGTACATTTGGTGCCATACAGATAGTGTCTCCAAATTTTAAGAGCGAACACTACTGCTCCTAATTCGAGATCATGAAGGGTATATTTATCTTCATTAGGCTTAAGTTTTTTAGATGCATATGCAGATAACAAATCTCTCTTTGCATTAACACCCCTCCCAGACCGTGGATGGGATCATCACAGTAAACAACAAAATTGTCCGTTCCTGTCCTGGTAATGCAAGATTGGAGCTTCACATAAAAGCTTCTATTTAGCAGTTTGGGGGGGGGAGGGGTGGGGGGAGGGGGGGGGGAAAGCCGACTCTTGGTCGTCGCCCTAGAGTATACTTCTTGTTTTTTAATGGTTAATTCAGTTAAAGACTTTGCAATCTTTGAGAAATCTTTGATAAATCTCCGATAATAACCGGCGAGTCCTAAGAATTGACGTATTTCTGTGGGTGTAGTAGGAGATATCCAATTCTTAACTGTTTCTATCTTGGCGGGGTCAACATGAAGTCCTTGACTATCAATTAGGTTTCAAAGAAATTGCATGATATGAATCCAGAAATCACACTTGGAGAAATTGGCATACAACTTCTCTTTCTTGAGTAATTCTAGGATTATTCTCAGATGATTTGCGTGCTCTTCCTTGTTACGAGAGTAGATGAGAATATCATCGATGAACACTATTATGAATTTGTCCAAGTATGGTTTACACACACGGTTCATGAGATCCATGAATACAGCAGGCGCGTTAGTTAAACCAAATGGCATCACTTGAAATTCATAGTGTCCGTATCTTGTTCTAAAAGTAGTCTTGGGAATATCTTCATCCCTGACTCTCAGTTGATGATAGCCTAATCTTAAGTCAATCTTTGAGTAGACACTCAAACCTTAAAGTTGGTCAAATAAGTCGTCAATCCTTAGTAATGGGTAACGATTCTTTATGGTAAGTTTATTCAACTCCCGATAATCCATACACATTCTAAAGATCCGTCTTTCTTTTTTACAAATAAGACAGGAGCTCCCCAAGGTGAAGTACTTGGTCGGATAAAACCTCGATCTGATAACTCTTGAAGTTGGTTAGATAGTTCCTGTATTTATGAAGAAGCTAATCTATAGGGTGCTCGGGCTACATGTGATGTTCCTGGAATTAAATCGATTTAGAATTCTACTTGGCGAACGGGAGGAAGGCCAGGTAGATCTTCAGGAAAAACTTCTGGGAATTCTCTGACTACTGGGATATCTTCTAGTCTTTTCTCGTCTGACTTCTTTTCCATTACTTGGATTACAAAAACTTGACAACCTCAGGATATATATCTTTCAGTTTTTATACAGGATATGAGACTTAGTCGGGTTTTACTTTGGTCACCTCGGATGATCAAAGTTTCACCGTTGATTAGGATGTGGACGACTTTCTCGTCACAGATAATTCTAGCATGATACTTGGATAACCAATCCATACCAATGACGACGTCGAAACTACCGAGTTTGATCGGCATAAGATCAATTTCGAAAGGTTGGTTTAACAAGGTCAGAGTTGCACCCTGAATAACGGTGTTTGTGCTTACTAGACATCCGTCAGCCTTTTTGATATTGTAAAAGGTATCTATTGTAATGGGTGGAATATTTAGCATAGAGGCAAGAGATATGGATACAAAGCTTTTATCAGCTCCAGAATCAAATAATACTCTAGCTAGATGTTGGTTTAGAAGGAACATACCCGTGACTACGTTCGGGTCTTGGTGAGCATTCCTATCCCTCAGCATGTAGGCTCTTCCCTAGGCATTGTTGTTGGTGGTCTTTTGGCACTGATTTGCATAATGCCCTTTCTCTCCACAGGCATGACAAGTAACTGTCACTGGTAGCAGATTACTTCCAGTGGCTGGCCCTTTGTTTCTACAATTCTTGGTCAGATGGCCCACCTTGTTACAAGTATTACACTTAACAGTGCAAGGTCCTATGTGATGCAGAGTGCATTTCTTACACAAGGGACGGTTTCCAATATACCCATTGTTTTCAGTTGGAGTGACAGCATAAGACCTGAAGGTTTCCTGTCTTCTGTTCTGTTGTGGTTGGTGATTATTGTAGCGGTTGTTGGTGTTGATGTTACGGTAGTTGTTGTTATTGAAAGTTCTTCTGTCGTCAAACTTTCATTTGTGATCACTTGATACTTGCACCGGAGTGTGCTTTGTTACCTGATCCATTAGCCTCTAGGCTATGTTAATGGCTTCCTCTAGAGTTTGAGGTTTAGAGGTGGTAACATTCCCTTCAATACTTCGAGGCAATCCTCCGATGAAAACTTCTATCATTTTCTAAAAATCTGGCACCATAGTGGGACACAAGGTTGTGAATTCCTGGAATCTTCTCATATATGTATTGAGATCATTTCCCTTCACAATCATATGGTAAAATTCGTCTTCCATCTTCTGGACTTCAGTTCGGGGACAGTATTTCTTTATCAAAAGCTTCTTGAATTCAACCCAGGTAATCTTGTAAGCTTCTTCTATCCCAATAGGTTGGGCAAAAGAATTCCACCAGGATAGAGCTTCTTTAGTTAAAGTACCAGTAGCAAACTTCACCTTACAGTCTTCGATACAGTTTCTACAGGAAAACACTGATTCAGTTCGCTCAAACCAGCGGATAAGTCCAACAGCTCCTTCCGTACCATTGAAGTTGATAGGTTGGCAGCTCATGAACTCTTTGTAGCTACATTGTCTTTCTACAGGAGCCTCTCTTGGTCTAGTGGTATTATCAGTATTTGCCATGTTAGCGGCTTGTGCTTCCAGAGCTGCGGAAACACTATCAGCAACTAG
>BQNB010130972.1:0-16097 GCA_026074375.1 Tanacetum coccineum
AGTGCTTTATACTCTACGGAAAAAGGTTTTATGGTTACGATCTCATACCCAACAACATCTTAATTCACGACAATTCTGACTTGTTTACTAAAGCTTTATCGGAAGATAGGTTTAAGTATCTTGTCAAACGACTCGGTATGAGATGTTTGACTCCAGATGAACTGGAGGTTCTGTCAATTGAATCTGCTTGATCCATCAAACATCAATTTGTAAAAAAATTTATTCTCCTTTTATTTTTGATTTATAAAAATTTTGAAAAAGAAAATACAAAAATATAAAACTAACAAAAAGAAAATAGAAAATTATAAAACCTAGAAAAATAAAAATATAAAATCAGAAAAATTTCAAAAATACCAAAAAGAATCTTCTCGACATGTATCTTGGAATCGATAACATTTACGTACCTAGAAATGTTGATTAACATCGACACGGGCGTGTAAATAAAGTTTGAGAAGAGTTTCAAATGCTTTCAAAACATGTCATTTCTAAAATTTTCTTAATGACTTATGTACATTTCAGTGCATAACTCGGTCCCAAATGTAAAAGGGAAGTGTACGCTTCAGTGCGCTTACTGTGAAATAGAAGAGAAGTCTTCTATCATGTTTTTAAAATCGTTGAACACAATTTTTCAAAAAGAACTTTCAATTTCAAAATTGTCTACAATATAATTTGTGGTATTTTTCCATAAAAAGTGGTATTTGTTAAAATTGTGTGTTTAACACTCCCATCCTTGAATAATTTTCAAAGACTTGTAGTATGAAGAATGTTATTTTATGTGGATCAATTTCTGAGGGGGAGCTTTTACACCAAAGCCCTTTTTAATGTGTTGGGTACATTTCATAAGTGTCAATTTTATGTATCCAAACACATTTTGTGAAATTAAAATGTGGAAACTTAATGTCAATTAATAATATACATTGTTCACTAAGGCATCTCACTCCGTCTTCAACATTTTGTGGTGTCATATCAATTTTTCATTCCAATGTCAAGTTTTAATAAATATTGGTATCCCACATATACTGTTGAAGGGGAGCTATCGGAATCTGAATTCATGCAATATCGTGGTATAATTTTTCTCCCCATGGAATTTTTCATGTCAAATTTTAATCAATTGGTATTTCAAATACTAAGTGTTTTATTATTTAAAATAAGGGGAGAAAATGTGATTAAAATATGTTATAGACGAATGTGATCTTTAAGACTCTAAGTGCAACTCTTTCCTTCATGTGCTAAACAATTTCGAATCTCGGAGCACATGTGTAGGGGGAGTATTTGAAAATAACAATGTCAGAAAATGGTTTTATGGTTCGATCTCATACCCAACAACCTATTAATTTCACGACGATTCTAAAGTCATAAGGTGGTTAGGTTAGGTATAAGTCCTACGATCCAACCAGAACCGAAGGGATCTACCCAAGGACACTCCATAGTTAGAAATAGCAGTCCTTAGGTATGAATGGAGAAGAATGTGTATAAGGGAAAATGCCGACTAAGATTGAGCTAACACTGGAACAATCACAACAAGGTGTTAGTAATGACGTCTTGGTAAGCATTGAAGGGGTTGAAGAATGAAAAAGAAATGTATGGATAAAGGGTGAAAAGAAAGAAGCCCTCCAAACAACTTAGGCAGAAACCGGGTCAATACATAATCTATCAAAATCACAATGATGATTGTTAATATTGAAGAAAGTCGTCATAGACCCAGTGATGCAATGCACAACCCTTCCCAGCCATTCGGGTTTCTCTCAAAAGAAACTTGTCTCATTTGTCACGGAGATACGTGTTATAGTTGACATTCACTCCGAGATTGTTATATTGAATTAGGTGGCTGTCTTGCTCCAGCCTACGATTACTAAAACCAAAGTGCACAAATCGAGTCTAGAGCCAGAAGAGATCAAATTATAAATTTCATTAGGGCACAATGTCAAAATACAATTGTTGAACACCATAAAGTTCACATGCTGTAACAAAGAGTCCTACGCATTATCCTTGAGATCTTGCCAGAACATCTGAGTGATACTTAAGTATTCACAGTGAAGATGGAAATCCTGCTTGAGCCAACGTCAAACAAGCTCTTGGTAGGTGACTTGCAAGATTCTATATGAATCGAGCTTGTGATAACTGGATATCAATTTTGGTCCAGTAAATGAATTGACGACTTAATCAGAAAGATAGTAACTATCTGATTCACTCTTACCGTGTTGTCTGCTTTGAGACGTTCCGGTAATGAGAACTAGCAAGCATGGTGATTCTAATACATCTGTGTTAGAAGATCTCGCTTAAGCTGGAACCCTGTAAGGAAATTCTTTGAATCTTACCTGATCAATAGGTATGTATTTATACTATAAAACGGGATCCGGAGGTTAATGCAACGAATCAAGATGAATGCACAAAGCCCATATTCATGTTTTTTGCTAACTGTTTTTATTTTCGGTTAAGACAACGGTGTTGCAGCCTCATTCCAGCGAAGTCGGATTCATAAACCACATGCTCTTACTCAAGCTTTCAAAGTCAATCATTCAACGTCAAGATAGTTGATTCTAATCTTCCCCACCATCAAAGAGCCTCAAAGTTAAATAAAGAATCATCAATTGGGGAGATTGTTAGACTTATAATCATATGTCAAACAAGAATGTATCAAGTATGAGCATGTTGGTCAAGAGCACAAGTTGATCAAGATGATTCAAGTCAAGGAGATGATGCAAGATAACGATCTCAAGAACTCAAAGTCAAAAAGATAAAGGCTCAAAATCAAGATCACAAAGCATGAATGAACAAAGCCATTACAAACAAGACAAGACCATAACAAGGCAAAGCATAAACGTTAAACGTCATATCTTCAATGTCATCGGTGATATAGAGAAGTTTGAAGAAAGAGACCTCAACATTGGGGGAGATTGTTAGCCTTAATTATATTAAGTCAAACAAGAATGTTATCGGTCTTAGAAAGTCAAACTAGGTCTTGTATTGTAATAGGCTAGTCGGGTTCAACGGGCTTGGATTGTAATCTAATATTGTCCGTGTTTCGGGCTCAAAGCCCAAGTTTAGCCAAGCCCGGCCCAAGTAGAAAAGCCCATGTGCCAAGTAAATGGCTAAGGGTATAAATATCCCTTCACCACACTTGGTGAAGGGTGTTGGTTGCAATTTCATTTCACTTGTAACTTCCCACTCTCTCTCTAATCTAACTTTCTTTCCTTGTTTCTCTCTCTAAGATTTCTTCTCATTTTCTAGCATCTTGGTATAACTAGTGTTGTGTAATGGATTAACTAGTGGGATAACAAAAGATATAAGACATCTACACAAGTCTACTTCCAATCTCTTTCTTTTTCTTTTCTCATTTTTTTTGAAGACATAATACATCACATGGGGTTTAAAAACAGTACCCCTGCACTTGAGCTTTTAGATGCTCGATAATTACAATCTAACTAATGACCTGATTTGAGGTGGATCAAAATAACATGGATATCATTTGACAAACATATGGGGATATTGACTTAACTTTTCTTCCCCATTCTTCCGCGAAATAAATACTACCATGAATCCCAATCGTCCTAAAACTGTATTTACAAGGATAAGGACTTAGCAACCGTGTACTCAAATAATTAACTTGGGTTATCACAATAATGTACTAAAGGTGAGTACATATAAGGTAGGCTAAGGCTTTTTGGGTGTAACGATTGGTTTAAGGGTGTCAATGCTCTTCATTAATAGTCCGGATTAACCAAAAAATTACGAGAACCGTGAAAAAGGATAGGCTCGAAGGGTTGTACTAGGGTATCCTGCACTAAAGGTGAGTGCATGGCAAGGGTGTGGGATAGTTATATGATCGAGGTGACCATCATAACAATTACAGGTTTAAAACATGGGTTAATCCTAATGCCTCTTATCAAGCAAATCCTAATACTTACTATGCGGTATCGGGATGCATCAAAAAATAAGTTCTATAATTTAAAATATCTACCGTACACTCATAAGAATTTTACTAATCCAGACATTCGAAAGGCAACAAAGACACACGTACACATCCGTAACGAAGTAATAGACACGTGTGCTGCTCATCGTTAACTAACTGGGTAAAGATCAAAATCATCTTGGGTTACGACATAGGTACCGAATTCTAAAGTTCTAGAGCGACCTCCTTTTTGGGGGTGGAATTTTAAGGGTTATTGTGCTAGTCATATATATTCCTATCCATGGGACGCTAGTAATACTCGGTTTTTGTTGGTATGTGTCGTAAAAAATTTCAAATTTTGGTAAAAATCACCCTTTTATGCTATTTTTGATATATTACCCATCTTTTTAAGGACAAAACAAATGACAAATGAAAGAATAGTTTCTAAGGCTTATTTCCCCCTACACTTATTTTGAACATTGTCCCTAATGTTCTCTAGAAATACCTGTTAAAACAGATAAAGGGAAAAAGAAAAAAAAGCAAAAGAACTAGTACTCCTGGTTACTCAATAATAGAGAAGAAACATGCGATAACCGGTTAGATCGTCCTCCGAGAAAATATCCAATGAAACTTCCTAAGAACTTTCAAGCTTCTTCTTATCAAATATAACTTGTTTTTTTTATAATCTAGACAGAGAAAACTATACCAAGCATAAAATGTGCGATTTACCAATATACAATATGAATTTAGGGTTCAACTCGATAGATAAGATGAAAGAATTGTTAAACTTATCAGGTTTTTCAAGTTTATACAGAAGAATACTTATATTAAATGTTGCACAAGTTTCATTTTTAAAAATAATTAAAAAAAATTGAGTTTTCTGAACCTGGGCGTTTGACGTTGTCGAGGTTGGTGTGACCCCGTCACAGGTGTCGTGGTGACGGCGTCGAGTGTTAATCGCGACGCCGTCTCCACCGTATGTGAAAACGAAAATTTTTTTTTGATGAAAAATTTCCTGCACTTGATTCCATAAGTTAGTTTCTGTATAAAACCTGAGAATTAACAACTCAATCATATGACTCGATACTGACGCAAATTAATCTAAACAATTCATTTAACATGTTTGAATTTTGGCTCAAAAGCCGGATAAATTCTCCTACACTTATTGTTTGCAAAATACCTTTGATTGAAATTAAAATGAGGTTAAAGACAATGCAAAGCATGATTACAAGATAATTTAAACATAATAAAACAAATAGTGAAGAATTAAAACACGCATGACACTCCTAATATGGGAGAAAAGTAAATTGGGTTGCCTCCTAAGAAGCGCTTTCTTTATTAACGAGTCTTGTAGCTAGACTCGAAGTCACACGTCCTTACGTGACTTCTCCTTTGTTATCCATCATTTCTTTTTCCAATCTCATCAAATTCATAATTCCTCTCCTATCACCTTTGTCCTGTTTTTTACTCATTTCCAATGAGTAAGCTTTGATAGTAGTGCGTCTTTCCATGCCCAAAGTTTTCTTCATGGGCGGACGGGGGTATGGAATCGGTGCTCAATCCCATAAGCCTTGTTTGCTTGTATATCTCCATGGTGTAAGGCATTTTAAATGTGGTTTTTTCCATCACCTTGCTCATTAATGATTGTTCCTTTCTCTTCATCGTAGATAAGGCCAGTTTCGTCTATGAAGGGTTTTTCGAAGACCATTTCTCCAAGATGGCGATCAATAATGCTAGTGGTATCTTCTAATATCATAAAGTCGCATTCGTAGGTGAAGCTTCCTATGAAAATCTTTAGGCCTCTTATTCTTCCTACAAAGTTGCTGATTTTTTTGGGGTTTGACGGTTTCTGCCTTGATGTAAGCTCATAAGTCATTATCTGGTTGTATTGACGCCTAGACATGATATTGATTGGTGATTCTAAGTCTATGTAGGTGTGTCTTAAAAGAAGTGACCGATCATACAGGAGATTTTGGTGTTGTTCGGGCTTCTGGTTTTTATCCTTGCCTTCACCCATGGAGGTCGAGGATTCTTTAATAGCCATTCATGATGTGTTAATTCCATCATAGTTAGGAATGAGTTGAAGTACTCACTATCTCCATCATCTTCATCTTCCTCGATTATTTCTTCAACTTCCTCACCAGTCTCAAATTCACTTTCTTCTTCTACTTCCATGTCAGCCTCCATTTCATTCTCTTCCTTGCCTTGCTCTTTTAACTCTTCTTTTCCTTTTGCCATACCACCAAGGTCGAGGTTGCATACGTTGGTTGATGAGGCATCTTCTTCCTTCGTATCACTGTCCGTGCTTAAGATAACGATTGAATTGACGAAATGAACGCGTTTTGGAGATGACGGATTTTTTTTAGTTCTTTTATGGATGCGGAAGAGAGATATTTTAGGGAGATCAATTTTGATGGGCTTTTGATTCCTTTCTTTCTAAGTTCCTCCTTCTCATCATGGCTGATTGCTGCAATGCTTCGGGGGGCCATGGAACTTCCTGCATTTTCGGGGGAAGATGTGTCATTGAGCTTTTCAGAGACAGTTTTCCAAAGGAGGTTAATCTTGCCAATCATGTTGTCCTGTTGTTTTTCTAGTTGGGCTCTTAGGTGAGATAACCTTTTCTCTTGGTTAGAGTCGAAATCAAGTAATGCCTTTTCAAGCTTCATTTGATAACTAGAGGAGTGGGAGGAGATTGGCCGGCCTTGTGAGCTAGTGAAGGTTTGGGTATGTGCCCGGTTAAAGTTTGGTTTTGTCCTTCTAAGTGTTGGCGGCATCATTGAAATTCCTTGGTCCATGGTTCGAGGTGAACTTCTTGCCTCTAATTTCGTTCATATGCGAAGATGCGTAGTCAACACAAGCCTGCTCGGGGTCTTTTGTGCAATTACAAGTGCTGTGAGGACCATTGCAGATTTCACACGAGGCGGTGATTTTGTTTACTTGGGTAGGTTGTGTTGGAGTAATATGAGCTTCTATCAAGCATTGGACTTGATTTTCGAGATCGATTAGACGGTCGGATGTACTCGGGACATCTTGAGGCAATGCGATTGCCTTGACCGGCTTAGTGAAATCCCTGGGGTCGTTCCAACTTTCGTTGTCATAGAGGGCAAGGTCCTCTAATATTGCCCAGGATTCTTCGGGGTTGAGGTCACGAAGCTTACCACCGGCCGATTGGTCAATGGTTAGTCTTGTGACGAGATTGACATGGTCATAAAAAGTTGGACTTGGAGCCAAAGGTCGTGGCATGATGAGGGACTTTTTGGAGTAAGTCCTTGAAATGAGTCCATGCTTCGGATAGAGATTCTCCATGATGTTGTTGGAACATCAGGATATCATTGCGGAGTTTTGCGGTCCTTCCCGGTGGAAAGAATTGAGCAAGGAATCGGGTAGTAAGATCCTCCCATGTGGAGATGGATCCTGCTGGAAGGCGTTCAAGCCAATTGCTAGCTTGATCGCGTAGGGAAAATTGAAATAAACACAGGCGCGTTCTTTCCCTGTTTTCACCGTCAAGGTCAAGTGAGTCCACAAGTTTAAGGAAATCCTTGAGGTGTTGATTTGGATCCTCAGACCGTAGTCTGTGGAATGAGCATCCGTTTTGCACCAACCGGATGGTGTCGGATCGAAGAGGTACCACGTTGTTCCCTTCGGGGAGCTCGATGGTATTCCTATAGCCCTCGTGGCTTGGTCTGGAGTAATCTCCTAGAGTACGGATAGGATTCTCGTCTCCCATGGTGGTTGACGAGAATGGGTTACGAAACAATTAACACGAAGAAAAGATAGGCTACAAGAAAGCTAATATGCGGAAATTAAATCTTACTTGAAAGGATTCAAGCAAGTAGAACTAAGCTAAACTATGATCAATACCTAACTATTCCCCGACAATGGGGCCAAAAACATGATGTGCGGTTGTCGTATGACTTCTACACGAGAAGTTTTACAACTCCCTAGGCAGTGCACCTAATCGTTGTAGTGTAGTATGGGCAAGACTCGGGGTTGTTTATCGTTCACTCGAGGAATAGGTTGGGAAGGCTTGATCACGGTCTAACAGAATTCTAGAGGTTGAGGGAAGATTATTTTTGTATTTTTGTATTTTATGGAAAGCAGGTAAATCATATAATTGGAGAGAGGTTTGGTTTTAGCTATTAAACTAAATAGTAATCTAAACTAATGGTGATAACAATAAGATAAAAGATTGTGTCTATTTAATCATGTATTACTCCCTAGATTGCTTCTCCTAGTGTTGTTGCCTTGTCACACTTGTGATGATCTATGTAATTATTTCCTAAAGCATGAACGAATTACACGAACCCGCCGTCTACTTAGTATGCCGCTAGAGCAACGCACATGCAAGGTAGTATGAAGACTATTACACGGCCCCTAGGAGTTTACTAAGTGCATGTAAAATACATTAAAAGTAGATCAACCATATTAGGGGGCAAGGTAGTATGAAGACTGTTACCCGATGGTATCCTTTCTACACAATCACGTTTCCCTAGACATATCAACAACGATTATAGATAGAAAGTTGGTTTTCTAAGACCTAACGTGCACATCCATCACAAGAAGCAACATCACTAAGATCTACATTCTAGGTTTCATACAATCATAAATAAACACAATAATAGGTTTAGCCAAGCATGTTAAAGATAAAGCAAGAACAATAGATCAAACAACACATAGACATATTGAATGATTAAGTAAACCTTACTTGAGTAAAACATGAATTGGAAGTGGTACAATAGGGTTTTTAGGCCCTAAAATAGTCTCCTACAGCTGCTAAACGAACTAGGGTTCGTACCCTCTTTTTATTCTAAAGTTACACACTCAAAACCCTAAATTCAGGTTTGTATATATAAGAAAATCGACGCGACGGCGTCGCATTTTAATCGTGACGCCGTCGTAAAATGAATCTTCTAGATCTGCGTTTGAGTCGGTGCGGGCTGACGCCGTCTTGAAATATGTGACGCCGTCACTTGATGAGTTGTGACGGCGTCGTGTATGGCTTGTGACGCCGTCTCCAGGCTCTGTGAGCACAAATCTTTAAGAGTCTTGGTGTTGGTTTGTAATCTCATCCGTTTCTTCTCCAAATGAGCCCAAGTCACGTGTAATTCATCCAAATGTCTTCCAAATGAGAAATACCTGAAAAGGAACGATTAAGTACCTATTTTGGGCATAAACACACGATTTTGGGGGTTAAACGACCCCGAAAAAGTGTATAAAATGACACCTCATCATATGTTGTTTCATAAAAGTAACCTCAACATGCTAATGTAGCACTATTCTATAATAACTAATCTAAGGCAACGTCATATCTAAATGTACGCTAAGGATTTTACGACTATCACGTATGCCAAAATATAGATCAGTTTCTACACCTGAGCACGCGTGAAAGTATCAAAACCCCAAGCACACTCTCGAAAGCATTCCTAGCGCCGAGTAAGAAGTCGACAACGAAACGAATGTAATTTAGTTTGCTGAACGGATGTTGTTAGCTTCTAACACGGAAGCTAGGAATGCTCGATAGAGTTGAGTATTTACGTCCAGTAACCTGGATTTGCAAGTATAAGGTCAAACGCTGCAAAATTGGCTTCATCGGGTTGTGAAACCGTTTGGCTTAGGTAAGAGCTTCAAGTGTAGGTCTATCATAGCTACATACTAAACATGTAGCTTAGCCAAGTAATAGACCGCTCATATTCATCATCGCCATTTGATAATAACATGTATTTAGTATTAGACATCTCCGACGACCATTCCTACGTTTATGTAGGCATATATGTTACCTTGGTGGCCCATATACGTAGCCAACGAAGAAGCGAAACAACTTTTGGGAAAAAGGAGAAAAAGAAAAACCCAATAGGCCCACTCCAAATGACCCAAGTAAGCATCCCAACATAAAGGTGGACTATCCTACCTTATTTTGTCATTTTCCGTTTCTATATTGGTTCCATCACGCTATGAAACCATTTGGCTCGGATAGGAGCTTCACAGGCCTATCATGTCTGCATACTAAATAGGTAGCCTAGCCAATTAATAGACCGCTCATAATCATCATCACCTTTTGACAGTAATAGTGGACCTTTTCTTTTTCTTTTTTTTCCTTCTTTCTTCAAGTAGTTTCACTTCTTCTTTTATACACCAATGATTTTAGGCCTAATGAGTTACTGTCCTATATTATCTATAGGAACAACAACAGAAACATTAACAACACCAGAAGCAGAAACACTACCAGCAAATTTTTTGTAAGCATAGGAATAGATAATATAAAAAAATGTTAAAGGAAGCGTACAGTAAAAGCAACTGACCTGTGTTGTCAACAGATGATATACAACCCGTAAAGGCTTAGACAGATACCAACATGCCCCGTTTTACTTACCTAAATGCTAAAGATGGAAACGGAAACAGACAAAATAAGGTAGGAAGGACCACCTTTATAAGCCCCACATATGACGTATTTCAAAATTTGAAACAATCGGACAAAAGAGGATGAAACAACGCCGTGGCTGCAAACACCAGTTGTATTTGTTTAAATACCTTTCAGGTTGCCAAGCCAAGATACGGGTCACAATTTTTTCACTCCATTAATCTCAAGAGGATTAATCTTACACTTTTAACCAACTATAAATACTCTAGGCAGTTATCCAAAAACATCAAAAATAACAACACTTGTTATTTTCCGCAATCTCAGACAACTTCCTAGAGTACTTCATAATGAATTATAATCAATATCGCCAACATTTTTATACCCCAAACAAAACCATGGCTGCAAACACCAGTTGCATTCGTTTAAAAACCATGTCGGGTTGCCAGCCAAAGATACATATCAAATAATACTAAATTACAAAACACGTATCAACATGTATGTTACGTGTTATACCATCGACAAATAAATAAAGAAGAAAAATAAATAACCCAATGGCCAGTCCTATACGACCCAAGTAAAAAGCACCATATTAAAACTGGCCGACGTGCCATTATTTTATGCCATTCGTTTACATCTTTAGTATATAGAAAACCACCAATGGCCGATCATTATTAAGTTATATTACCCATAAAGGCTCAGGACATATCATAAATAGAATAAGCAGATCGATCTGCCATGGCTGCAAACCTAAGAGGTTGCCCCGCCAAGATACGTGACGTTTACAACCCTACTGAACCTGTTTAAATTCATCATCCACGTTTATAATTAGTATCGCCAATATTTATACACACACTCATCCAACGGCTGAATTGACATTCCACTGTCTCGTTTCACATACCGATATACTAAAGATGAAAACAAAAAGCAGCAAAATAAGTTATGAAGTGCCACCTTTATAAGCTCCACATATGAGGTATTCCAAAATTAAAAGCAATCTGACAAAAGGGAATGAAACAATGCCATGGCTACAAACACCTATTGCATTCGTCTAAAAAAGTAAGAAAGGTCGAAAGGTATTATGTTGTGATAAAGATGGCAATTATTGCAATTAGGGGTGTAATCGAGTCAAGCCGAGCTCGAGCTTGACAGGGCTTGAGCTTGGCTTGAAAAAAAATAGTAGGCTTGAGCTTGGCTTGATAGCTCGTCAAGCTTTAACCATATAGGCTTGAGCTTGGCTTGAGTAGGATTTGATTAAAGCTTGAGCTTGGCTTGAAAAGCTTGAATGTGTACAAAATTAATGTATTTAATAGCCAAACGCCCAAACTCATCAATAAACATATGCATAAAGTAAAACAAACAAAAACCATAAGTGAAAACCAAGGTAGATTCATTAAACATTAATAAAACTAACAATAACATTCTCGTACAAAGTCCAACATTAGAATGAAACATAAGCCAAAGTACTAATTAATGTTCAAACGTACAAAGTATTTCAACAAAAATGTACATTAGCCAAAGTACTAATTAGTTTTTGATTAGTTTTGGCTAATGTTCTCAAAAGTAAAAACTATGTATGAAGAATACAAAGCACTAGAATATAAATCGTTAGGTTAATTAGGGTTAAATGTCATTTTAGAATACATTATTCATTTATTTATGAAATAGGTCCTTATAATTAAGTTAATACTCAAATTACCCCTTAGTTACTTATATGAATTTATTATCTATTAAAGCTCGAAAAAGCTTGATTAGAGCTCGAGCCGAGCTATCAAAAGCTTGAGTGTGGCTCGTTATAGGTTTCGAGCTAATCTTTGGGCTTGAACTTGGGCTTGGGCTTGATAAAAGCTTGGCTCGATCGAGTCAAGCTCGAGCTCGAGTTGCTTGATAAAAGCTTGACTTGATTGCACCCCTAGACCCCATATCTTATGCAAGTGAAGAATTTCTGAGCGTAGTAAAGTTTTTCTATGTATGAATATTTTGAAAACCGTTTCAGCCTGGCTGGTTCAATCGGGGTTGATCGGTTCCAGTAAAAAAACGGGTCAAATTAAAGTGAATCGGATCAACCCGGTTCTCAAGACTCAGCCGGATTTTGGTTTCATTTTTTTTACAAATAAAGCAATTTAATTATATATATTTGTGACATAATTTTATTTTAACATTTTATATTTGTTAGTAAATAGTTTTTATACTCAATACATGAAATATTTATGATTTATATATATAATATTTTTTTATCATTGCAAATACATGTATATATATTTTTGTTGAAAACGGGTTTACTCGGTGGTTGAATCGGTGGCTCGACCAGGTTGATTAGAAACTCGGTTTTCAAAACATTGTTATGTATACTATCTGTACACGCGAATAACTTTTCTTAAGAAGAACCATAATCAAATTATCTAGTGAAAGGTCCTTAACTTTCAAATAAAAGGTCAAGAGTTTAAACTTCACTAGGTGTATCTTGAGGTGATCCTAAAATTACCCTGGTGAAGCAGCATATATCTGAATAAAAAAGGCTTACCCTTTTCAGATAACCTGAACAGGAAAAACCATATCCGTTTTATCCATTTTAACTATTCTTTAAAATAAAAAATACTTAAAAATGTGTAATGTGTTATACACAAAATACCCTTTAAACTTAAAAATGATTAAAATTGATAACAACATCCACCACTAAATTAGTAGTTTGAAACTTTAAATGTTGTATAATCTTCAAATTTTTTCGTTTTTCATCTATAACCATTAGACTTTTTTCACGCAATGACTACAAACTGAACTCATAAAGTGTTGCATCAAGGGTCACACCAGGACCACGAGTCCACAAGTATAATTATTTACCGCTATACACTGTCAATTTGCGTGAGTATTCATCTAGTATGTTTATAAATCGTCATGCCATGTTAAATTAGTAAGGCTCTTGATTTAATACTAAACTTTTACAAGTTCATGAAATGTTTCATTACCCTTTTATACAATAGCGAAGCAGACGATAGTGTTTTAAGTCAAAACGGTGCATTTTTGGCATGCAAAAACAAAGACGGTTAAGGCTTGGCTTGGTCGGTTTAAGACTTGACTTGGACAAAACGACGTTGTTTAGTGGTGAAACGTTGCCGTTTAAGGATGTCATATTATCGATTTTCTAAAAAAATCATGTTGTTCATCGGTTAGATCACAATGTTCATCGGTTTTTTAATCATTATGGTTTAGAGTTTTTGGTTTTGTTTATCAGTTTTTGGTCTGCTAATACGTTCATACAAGAGGTCAAGTGTTCATACAAGAGGTCAAATAGCAAATTCATGTTTGTTTGCATGTTTGCTAAGTAGTATTGAGCCTGCTACCGTAGCTGAAGCTTTGAAAGATGTTGATTGTGTCATCGCAATGCATGAAGAACTAGATCAATTTGCAAGGTTGAAAGTTTGGAGATTAGTTACTTGTAACACCCCCAAATTAGGCCGCAGCGGAATATGGGTTGGGGGTGATACTTCATAGATCAATAGCACAAGATATATACAGAACGACCATTAAAAGTCGTTTAAAACTGATACATTGGATTTAGCAAATTGTTTGTTACAAAAAGCCCGAAACTTAACTTGTTCATTGTTAATTATACAAAGATTTCAGTTCCTAACAAATATTTTCCCTAAAATGTAATGCAACCAAATCTTTAAGTATGTGACATCCAAATATAACCATTAATGTATCCCCTTGCACCTCGTGCCTTATTGACCTCCTGAAAAACATTGCTTTAAAACGTCAACAACAATGTTGGTGAATTCATAGGTTTGTAAAATATATAAGTGTAGGACCGCAAGATTTCCCCCGTGATAATACATCAAATGAAAACATCACAAAAATGTCATTACGTTTCCCTAAGCTCATGATACTGAAGCTCGACATATATGAATTGCAATATAAAATTGCCTACATTGCCCTTGATGATGTTTAACCCAGAACATCTCAAATCCGACATGGTATACGTTAGTTCCCAGTGATAGCTAATCACCCGAACGGGGGCGTCACCCCCAAATAGATCTATTTATAACATTCACGCTTACAATCCAGTAATTTAACAGTTCATGATAATGGGCTCGTTGGGTATTGTTACCTAGGAAAACACGTAATCATAATATAAAAATGTTCACTTGCGTCCAATTGTAAAAACATGCATATGTTTCTCACCCAAAAACTTGTAAATCATTGTAATTGTAAACATGGGGCTATGAACTCACCTTGTGTTAATGAATATCAAGTATATCACAGAAAATGCGTCAAATAAACGCCAAATGCAACCTAATTAATTATAGGCCGTATAAGTACTAAGCACTTTGAATAACTACTACCATATATAATTCTATATAGCTACATCACCATCTAATTGCGTTTATGAAATCATATTTATAATGTAAAAACGTTTATAAATATCTCTTTAGTAAAAAAACGGCGCAACTTTATCGTTTTAAGCCCGTTTCTTACGTTTCTTATGTCCACGTTCTCGTATTAAGACGATGTATCAAAATATTACATTTTCAATATTTGAGTCCCCTAGTGAACAGTGTTTTTTACTGTTCATATACTTTTATAAAATTATTCGCCGTAAACCCGTAAATGCCGTATTTTATCCGTTTTAGCTTTGATTTTAGTGATTCTTTCAAGCACGTCTTCGTAATTGAAAGTTCTATCAAAATATAATATTTTTCAAAAATAAGTATCTAAGATGAATAGTGATTTTTACTGTTCATAGTTTATATAATTATTTTATAAACTTTAATTATCGTAAAGTGAAATTCATAACTCCTTCGTTATTGATCGAAAAATTATGATTCTTAATGTTTTGGAATCCTAAAAATATGTAGTATTTTATAAAAATATAAAATAAATACATTTATTTTCGAATTAAAACATAAGGTTTTGAAGTTTTTGATAAAAACATGTTTAAACTTGATTTTGTAACTTTTAAGCTTAACCACCTTGTTACAAGTCTATTACAACACTTATTATCACATGTCTTACATCCTTAGGGTCTCTAGTACAAGATTTTTCCATATATTATCCAAGAATCACAAGATCCAAATGTGTACATACTTATTTATCCATGAACTTTCATAAGTATACTTTTTAGATAACTTGCTTATATATACTTTTTATACATAAACCACACATGTAAAATACTTATACATCCATTATAACCTGATATTAACATCCATATGTCATGTGTGAAAGTGTACCAAATCATAAACAAGTGTAAAAATCCATTTTTACAAGTAAATAAGTTCTTAGATGGTGATTAACTGTACAAACATTATATATGCATAAAATCATGAAAGTAGGATGATGAACAATAAAATCTAAACCCTTGTTTAGCAAACAAACCCAAGCTTACAACACTTGAAAACCCTAAAACCAAATGAAACCCTAATCTTGCTTTTCCTTTGCTTAACACTTGTAAACCCCAAACCAAACATTCTAATCACCTTAGGATATATTAGATATGTTTTAGGAGTGCTTGTAAATGTGGTAAATAAATTTTGTATGGGTTGTTTATGGTGTTGGTTTCAAGCTGTGGCATAGGAGAGGGAAAATGAGAGAGTTTTGTGTTGTTTTCACTTTAGGAATGAGATGTGTGTGTTTCTTTTCTAGTTGATGCCTTATATACTTTAAAGACTAAGTCAAAGACATAAGGAGGAATTCTAAGGAAAGTTGGTCAAGTACTATTAGAGCAAGTAAGGAAAAAGAGTCCTTGGTTCCCTAAGAGTGAGATCATCTCATGAATTCTAGGAATGTGATTGAAATGGAAATATCTTTGTATATTTCACATTGTATACGGCCATATATGTATATATGTGATGA
>BQNB010130974.1:0-18852 GCA_026074375.1 Tanacetum coccineum
CGCATTTATTACTCTTGACATTGTAATATCACGAGTGATAAATAAGTGTAACTTACAAATACCAAAATGAATAAAAATAAAGCAAACTATGAAATTAAAAATTCGTTCTCAAAATCAAACATGTGTTGCGTTAATTTAGCATTGCTTTTAAGCAAAATAAAAATTCGCCTAAAGATGCTTAACACTTCTATTCCCACTAACGGTATAATATCACGAATGATAAATAACATTGATTACACCAAACTCTTCGTAGTTGCACTTTATCACCTTTGATATTACTCATATGTAGAATACCATAATTAATGTCACATTCTATTACTTTATCACCTGTAATATTACTTTAAAATGACTAAGACATACCATTTAAATACTTTTCAACTTTGATACAATGTTATATCACATATGATAAACAAGTCACTTACAAATACCAAAATGAATAAAAAAGGAAGCAAACTATGAAAATAAAAACTTGATGGATTCTTAAATTCAAACGAGTGTTGCTTTAATTTAGCATTGCTTTTGAGCAAAATAAGAATTCACCTAACGAGGTTTAACCTTTTTATTCCTACTAAGAGTATAGTATCACAAGTGATAGATAAAATTGATTATATGTTTAAAATTTTAAAAAGAACACAACTTTTAAGCAAAGTTTCATTCTTGAGCAACCCTGAACTGACAGTAAAACATTGCTTGTGCTTGTCTATTGCGGTGAAAGACACAAAAATTAGTACCTGAAAAGTATAAAAATATTAGAAAACACATAGGTGATAATATATAAAAAATAATATCATAGTTAATGTTTAATATCACAAGTGATATTAGACATTAACAAATATCACAAATGATATTAGACATTAACTATGTTTATGAAATACCAAAGTGATATTAGACATGTCATATAACAAATATCACAAGTGATATTAGACATTAACTATGTTTATGAAGAATCACAAGTGATATTAGACATATCATATAACAAATATCACAAGTGATATTAGACATTAACTATGTTTATGAAATATCACAAGCAATATTAGACATGTCATATAACGAGGGTGATAGCGGCCTCGCGTTGAAATTTTATGAAATATCACAAGTGATTACCCCGTATACTAAGTAGGGTCAGGGTCGGGTATCGGGTTGAAATTTTTTGGCTAACTCGGGTACGGGTCGACCCGAATAAATTTTTTTATTTTTTTAACATAAATTATATATATTTTGTATTTAAATGAGTAAAAAAAGGATTTTTTTTTACTTTTTATACATTCTGGTTGACCCAACCCATGGGTTTTAAAAAGCGCGATGCGCTTCGATGCAACAAGGGTTATAGTATTTGTGACTCTGAATTGTTAACGACGCAAAATGATGTTAACGACCGTTAACTAGCGTTGGGATTAGGTTAAATTTAAACAACTAATGATTTAGAAAAGACGCAAATAATCTGAAGAACTTATATTACCCAACGGGCCAATGGGTAAAGCTTGTACCTTTTGAATCACCAAAATTACCAATATATTAAAAATAAAAAATCTCAGTCTGCTTACTATAAAAACATAAAACTTTTTTTTCATCCAAACTCTTAGTGTCAATAGTGCTCATTTGATTTTGAAAACCTTAATAAAGGTGGTTTTCTTTAATGTAAGACCCACCCAATTTTTGTGTTACTTCCTATTTATATGTATTGTGTAATATAAATCTAAGCATGTTACAGAATTAAACATACCCCGTAAAAAGCAACAAGCCATTGGAAAGAACCTAAAGTGTGTAGACCAAGTCATCTATCCTTACATGTTCCCACTTCCACAGATCTTCGATGTCTAATGTCCGCGTAACTCCATGATCTAATGCTTGGAAATATTTCGCGGCTACAGATTATGTACTTATTTTTTATCCTGATAAAGTTCATAAAACAATACTCCGTATTATAAGTATCCAAATATCTAATATCCAACAAACTCAAGTGCTCAACTATCTTACTAATCCTAATGTAACAGTACGAAAACAATAACATCTAACAAGGTGAGTTGTCACAACAAATCGTTTACCAAGGTGAGTAGTCATCATCTTAACAAGGTGAGTTGTCACATCGTTATCCAAATTTCTAATATCCAACAAACTCAAGTACTCAACTATCTTACTAATCCTAATGTAACAGTACGAAAACAATAACATCTAACAAGGTGAGTTGTCACATCGTTAGCAATGTGTTCTTGACTAGGACTAGCCACCATCAGTTCTGGTGCAGCGACAGCTACCAAGTTTATTCATGAAATCCAATCAAATCAAGCGATAACTAAATATATATATCTTTAGTGCATCTGCTATGGATGACTTAGTATTATCCTTAACGCTTCTTTCGGGATGAACAATAGGATCAATACATACTTTATCACACGTTGTTGGTGACGAGGTAACTCTGCCACGTGTAAAAGGTACTACGTATAAACACCTATGGCACATACCGTTGTAAGCGACGAAGTATGTTTATTTTGATATTATGAAAGTGCTACTCTAGTTCTGGAGAGAAGACGTATTCGAGGTGTGTTTTTATAAGAAAAAAAAGGACCAGGTAGAGGAAGATGACAAAGGATAGATAGGAGACCTAATTGAAGAATCACACGTGTGATTTTGAAACACTTACTATAACAACAATTTACATCATCTCAAATTTAACATAGCTTAAACAAATTATCCATCAATTATTAATCCTCCAAAACTAACTCTAAATCAGTTTTACAAATGGTTAAACAATAAATATCACTAAATTATATAACTTATAATAACTGAATTGATAACACACGAAGATCGCCCATAACTCATTCTAATCCAATAATTAAAAGGTCCCATGAATAAATAAAATAACTAAATAAAAACAGAAAAAAACTTCATAAACAACATCAATAACACATCAAAATACAAAAATAACATCAAAATCGCAAAAAAAGGGAAATTACAACAAAATAACTGAATTGAAGATCCGTACCATGATCTGGAAATTCAATCAATTCATTTTGAACCGTAGTATTTGCCGGATCCGTGGCTATAAACTTTGATTGTTCCATTTTAGCGTGTTCTGTCGGATTTATTTGGTAAAATCACGGTTGATTGTATTGATTTGCAATTAGGGTTTTGATTTTTGTGAAAAAGAATGTGTGTGTGTGTGTGTGTTTTTGTGTGGGTTTCGGTTGGTTTGGGAAAAAATGACGTAAATGATGGGGTAGTTATGTCTTCGCTTTTTTTGTGTTTAATACGAGGATCTTAGATCAAAGGTTTTGGACGGCTGAGATGAGTCCCTCAGTATGTGAGGGATTTTAAGTCTCTAAAATAACTCGACTCATTGGGAAAGAGATGTTCATCAGGTCATTAAAGATGAGAAGATAAATAACATGAAACATGATGGGGACACGTGTCATGCCGGGGCTCTTTAGACTTCGTACAAAGTGAGCTTTTACTCTCACTTTTCACACGATTGTAACACAAAAATATATTATCAGATTCACTTAATTACAAAGACTAGATAATGTTAAATAAAAATAGACAAACTTAATTTTAAGTGCTAGATGAGCCTAAACCAACAACTAAGGCCTATAAGCCTTTATTAGCTAATGGTGTTAATTAATGCCTATGTAACATAAATTGAATTAAAGAAACAATTATATGGACAACCTAGTATAGATTTGAAAAGTTTCTTAGTACAGTACAAGTTATTAATATGTTTTGTATCTTAAACCAGAAAATATTCATTTAGAAGTTTCATGATACAAATTGTCATGGTAATAGGTATATAAATCATTTAGTCTTAAATTTTAAGGTAAAAATTATAAAATAGCCATGTACTTTCAAAATTGTGCCGACTTGATATATTTATTTTTTTATTCAATGACTTCAACTACGTACATTCAAATTTTGTTCCGATATCACCAATATTGATAACTTGTTACCGGCACGCTGGCATAATTATTTCTACGCTGGCATAAATATTTAATTTCTATATTAAATATTTAGAGTCAATGTGAGATCTGATTTCCACTAACATAAAAGTCAATAAAAAAATTGTTTATTATAAACCTAATAACACTTCGCTTTTTTCATAACATTTCCCCCAAATCCACTTTAACCTTTTGCATAACAACCCTAGTTTCCAATCCACCAGTTAATGAGTTTTCATTGATAATTAATTGTTATGGCTAAAGGTAACATTTTTTTATTACTAATTGTTATATGCTTATTTTTGTTTATTAAAAACCCTAATTGTTGTTTTAAAACCGTAATTTTCTTTATAAACCTTAATTGCAGGTGAACCAAAAAAGAAGAAATCAAAGAAGGTCATCTTCACTGTTTATTTTAGACATTATGGGATTTTATTTCCAGACCCTTGAAATACGTTTAGGGTGACATGAAAGAGATGAATGATACAAATTTTAATAAAATGTCATATGAGCATCTATTGCAAATCGTTAAAAGGTTAGTTCCACATGGTTGATTTAAAAGGGTTTATTATTACAAGACTGGTGCTAAGTTAAGTGTAGGTATAAGGGAAATTAAGTCAGACCAAGATATTGTAGATATGTTGACTGTTAGTTATGAAAATAGGAATGAGATAGATATGTATGTTGAATACTTTGATTATGATATCATGGAAATGGTTGAGTTTGAACAACATGAGGAACATAATGAAAATATGATAGATTCTAGTGATGATAATTATTCTAGTAATGATTGTTAAGAAATAGACTATGTGGGCTTTCAGACTGAGGGTGTTGACAATGTTGTGATTAAGAAAATTAGTACTCAAGACCCATTCCCGAATAAGCTATGCCATTCTAGGATTTTGTTTAGAGGTAATGGTGAATGTAGAATGCTTGATATTAATGAAACACCATAAATAGATTGTGATGATAATCAAATAGATTTTGTGTATAAGGTGAAAAGGAGGTAGTTTATCCTGTATTTTACCCTAACATCATTTGGGATAAGATGGAACCAATACTAGGCATGAGATATGAAACCTCATATCAGTTAAAATTGGCTTTAGCATACTATGGTATAGCCCATAGTTATCAACTTTGGTATATGAGAGTGACTGGAGAAATGTGTTGGTTTATTGTGATAGAAATGTGGTTGAGGGTAGATGTGCAAGTAATAATGGTTACAAAGATAGATTGATGCCAAGTAAGGATAGGACTAGCGTGAAGTAAGGGGAAAACAATGTTAAGAAAGTGTTAAAACAAAAAAGTTAAGAAAGTGACAAAAAGAAAGGTTGTTACAGATCAGTTGAAGTGGTAGAAGCAAATAATGAAAGAAACAAAGAGGATTTACGATCCTTAGATCGCCAATCATGTAATCGTATTGTAATGTAATTTTTTATGTCTTTTAAATGTACCTAGGCTTTACGTCTTTTTCAAGTCATAACTACAAACATATCGACACCCATCGTAATATTTTCGTCTCTATCTTTCTGTTAGTTACCTTACTTTGTCGCCCATATAAACAGTGTCGTTGAAACTTTAAATAGTTAACCAAACGTTCATGATTATTGATGTGGTATATCTCTTCCAGCTAATAAGAAGAAGATAATGACAATCAACTACTCTTAATCCCAAAGATAGACCGAGCAAATCATGCCAGGTTGTTGGAGCAGACCTCTGAAGCAGACCTCCGGAGCAGACCTCAAGTCCAGATCATCCGAAGGAGGCAGTCACAATTAAACTTACTCCTTTGAAGCAACTTATGATATAAGCACCCGATGCCGGAATGGTACTCCGGAGATAGCTGGACGATCAAAGGATGGTTCAGGTCCGGAGTCAGTAGCATCGGTGTTGGTCAGACTAGTACAATAACATGTTTTGACAAAATGACAGGTGAGGACCACAATAACACGTGGTGACAAAAGGACAGACCAGGACCATAATTCTTTTGTCGTCAAGTGAAGCCCAACTAGTATAAATAGAAGTGGTATGCCCCAAATGATCCACCAGGTTATACACACACCGAACCATACATGTTCTCTTTCTCTCTCTAGTTTTTCTCACTAGAATATATACCAACATATACCGATGCTTACTCTCACGCCAAAGGTTGGTCTCGGATTAAAACCCAAGGGCGAGCTAACGGTGTTATGTCTTACTTTCAGCTAGGGGACAAAGGAGCTACAACAACCTCCAAAGTGGTAGAAGTTGAACCACACTTTTACTCTCAGCTGAGGAGCCGAATGATCCACTTTTGAAGTAACCGAAGCTGAACCAGATAATTCTTATGTTCGAAGCCCTTTTGCCAAGCCCAAGTGGCCCACGCAAATATGCTTCAACATTGGCGCCATCCGTGGGACCCGACGTCCCAATCTACACGAACTAGAAAAAGGCAAAACCATGGTTGATACACAACCAGAAAGGGAATGGTCCAAAGGATGGAGGAAGAAAGAATAGGAATGGGTTCACGAGAAGGACCCACCATACCCGCTCCGTTGGCCCAAACAAATACTTGTCGAACCGTCATCAAGGAGAAAATCAAAGTGTCGAGAACGCTGACCGGAGAGCATTACCAACATGACAAGATTGGGGAGAACCCAAAGAAGCTCACTTGTAATGAATCAAAAAGAGAAGAGTTAGAGGACCCTCAATATGAGAAACAGCCTTGTAAAAAGAGCTTGATCAGCGGGATAAGAGAAAAGGAACTCCTTGGAAACTTATACATGAAGATTCCAAAACAGAAATTCATAAGCTCATATGGAAGCATGCCACTGAAAGGAGTTAGGAAAAGATCCTCCGACATACCCTTAGAAATAAGGAAGAACCGAAGCAAGACGCATTCCATGTTGAAGTACTAAAGGAATGCATCGGAGAAGAGAGACACTTCTAAATCTTGCATGTGCGAACGAGTAAGGAAGCATGTCAAATGCTGGTTCGGAGGCACCAGGGCATACCAGGATATGAAATTGATCGTTCGACACCATCTATGGTGATGGTCCTCCGATGGAGCTTCCAGAAGTAGCATGTGATACCAAGATATGAAATTGATCGTCCGACGCCATCTAGGGTGATGGTCCTCCGATGAAGCTTCCAGAAGTAGCATGTGATACCAAGATATGAAATTGCTCGTCTGACATCATCTAGGGTGATGGTCCTCTGATGGAGCTTCCAGAAGTAGCATGTGATTCGAAGGTATGAAATCACTTGTCCGGTATACACTCGTTTCATCTCACATATTAATTGCAGAAACTAGTAAGTGTTTGAACTCTTTACTTTTATGCGTTCTTAAGCAGCCACACAATAATAGAAAGCACATGAGTAGATCCTTTGGTAGCACAACTATAAACCTTGCCTTAGCCTTTTAATTTTAACAATAAGCTTGCATGATAATGCAAAACAAGGATGTTGGTCTGGTACATGGTACCGATGCGTATAACTAAACCATACATAGGCATATACGAGAATTTGTAGTATTCCCTATTGTTGCGTAGATCCGAATAAATAAGCTCTCATCCGTAACGTAGTGGTTTGCATGTAACAAGGTATAGTGTCCTTTAGACACTCGGGATGAGATAATCTTAATTTCCCACTCGTAGTTTTAAAGATAAATTAGGAGAAGACCACCTAGAACAGTATTTTAAAGTAACCCGGGAGACAAGGGTCACCTTAGGATGGATGTTGCCAATCTAGCACGGGCTGAGCCATACAAATGCTCCGAAGAAGCTGACATGTTGAAGGACACGTCAGGTCCAGAGTCACCGGAAGAACTCCGGAGAAACTGGTATGTCAAAGGGCAGACCAGGTCCGGAGTCATCAGCCTCGTCCTAGCGCAGCAGTATCAGGAGAAAGTCCTCGGCTCCAGAGGAGCCAACCTCCAAACCAGACAACCATAACCTCATAAGCAGGCTTGACTGTTACCTTTCTTTCAAAATTGTGGGAAGAGGCAGAGCCTCTAGAACAACCCTTGTTCGAATTATATGATGAGACTCATTACCACGAAATAATAAAGTAACAACGGACGGCTCGGTACCTCCGGATGAAATTGGTAAAATCTTAATATTATCCCCACCTGGTTACATTTGGTGAGAAGGCGGAGGGATAAGTAATCGTGGAAACATGCTCGCATTACAAAAGAAATAGGAGGTGCTCGATTCCTCTCATTGTCTTGTTAAGCTCTCCGATGAATAGCTACATCAGATGGAGATGACAGCACCAGACATGCAACATAGGTGCTACAAGTGATTGTCAAAACATGTAAATGGGTAAGGACTAAGTGTAGACAAATTACGAATGTATGTGAACTTAATGAGCACGAGTTGGCTAATACTACGTCGCACATTAAGTAAGAAACACAATACCAGTGGCAACTCTACACCAAATTTCTACTTCGGTACAGACAGAAATTATATGAGACAAATGTAAAAAGCGCTTGTAATAATGTAACATGTGTACTAATGATGGGGTATCATACGAAAAGACTCTTTCGTAGAGGGACGCCTCTTGACAACATAAGAATGAAACACCTTGGTTTGGAATAATGCGTTTGTGATGCTCCACATAAATAATTAACATACGAATTGATGGTACTACATTTGGCTGAATAACATATGCCTAACACCGATTAGCGATCTCCGATAAATAACTAAATCGGATAGAGATGATAGCACCAAAAGTATAACACAAGTGCTACAAGTGCTCGTGAAAACATACAAACGAGTAGAAACAAAACAAAACAAAATTTTATTGTTATATAAAGTGCAGGTAACTTAAAGAAGCACAATGATCTAATTAAGATGGAGGGATGACACTCCCAAGGGTAAGAGCTTCAGAATCAGATAGATCTTTAGAAGTTGAGAAATATCTCTACCAAAGGAGGACAACCAGATCATACATCCTCTAATAGAAATAAGTCCAACATCCCTCCAGACCATTACACTCCTCCAAAAAGGGAAGGATAGGAGTTGGTGATGCAAGATGAGGCCAAAAAGGAGGCCACCCAACCAGAGAAAGGTATTAATTAACAATCAGATATTCAAAAGCTCATAACAACCAAAAGATCTCCGGCACACCACATACCCCTTTCCAAAGACTGCAAAAGATAACAAGAAAGATAAAAAGTCCAAGTTATTTATCACAAAAGAAGGACGAATAAAGCTCCCGAAGGAACGTTAGTTTTGGTCGTTTTATCGACGTTTAAGACATTTGGAACTGACGTATGAGAAAAGGTCTTGTGCGAAAGACTTAAAATAGGAACGATGGAAGACACAAGAACTACATAATCCGAAGTAGGAAGCTGGTCCAGATCCAGATCCGCTACCTCCTCCGAATCAGCCTTGTTCGGCTCAATATTTGATCCTGGAACAAGGTGAGAACTTTCTGAAGTGGCTTTCGGAAAAGATGGTCGATATCAACTTACAAGAAAATGCTTAATACCACAAAGACTCATGATCTCATGTTCATTTTTGACAATCGCATCCTTACACTTGTGAGCCACGGATTCTTTGGTAGACAAATCATGTTTCAGTTCATCTAAACCAGCCCCTTGCTGCATTAGCCCATACTTGAACTCAGTCAACTCGCCAATTGATTGAGTAGAATGCTCATAAAACCTTTGTCAATTCTCTTTCGGTGTGTCTAGTTCGGAAGCAGGACCAACAACCTACATAGTTGGTTGTTCGGAAAACTCAGGCTTAACCTTTAAATGAAGTCTCTCACAAGAGTAAGCTAAGGAAGAGCAACGGACATTCATTTCAGAACCATGAGAAACCAAAAGAGCAGTTAATAGATTCATTGATTGAAGGGTTCGAGCGAAGACATAGTCTCCATCTTGAGTAGCTTAGCCAAAGTGAGGAAACGATCAAGTGCATCTTCACAAAACGTATGACGCTCTATCCATCAGCATAAGGACGAGGCATATAATAAGGAGCAGGAGAAAGATGGAGCATTTATCTTTCTTGGTCTCATCACCCATAGTGGGAAAATAGTCACCACCTTTAGGAGAAAATTCAACACCATCGTCATCCACTCTAGTACAATCAGAGGCATCTTCCTCCAGGTTCTGCTCATTTCTAAGCACTTGATGATCTTTATTCTACATCTACCATAATCTTTTAGCACCTTGAGCTAAAGCATCCTCAACAACATCTAAAGGAAAATAGAGCAAATTGATAACGAGTACAAAAGGAAAATCTTTCAAAGATAAGAGGCAAAAGCCACCATAAGCAACACTATCATGCCCAGGAAGATCAAAGCTCTGAACAAGATCAAAGCTCCGAACAAGATCAAAGCTCCGAACAAGATCAAAGCTTAGAACAAGATCAAAGCTCCAAATAAGATCAAAGCTCCGAACAAGATCAAAGCTCCGAATAAGACCAAAGCTCCGAACAAGATACTTTGTAAAGGAAGAATGGTAGTGTGCATCATATTGGTCATCAACATCATTAACATCGTCAACATAACCTTTTACATCATTGGTACGCTTCATAGAAGGAACACTCGACCCAAATTTGGAAACTTTGCGAGTCAATTTTCTTAATCGCATCGGAAGGCTCCTTCAGCCGGGAAGAGGCTATTCGCTCTGTCGTAGGAATAACCTTTCTAACGACCATAGGCTCAAAATTACTCGCAAATGACTTCGTCCAGAGTTAGAGCAGGTAAACAAGCATCCTCCGCGGCAAGGATGGTGGTATGATCAGCAAAAAGATTGGACCAACTAGCATTAAGACCAGAATAGACAAGAACAACATATGTTGTGTTATGAAGTTTAACACATCGAAAAACACTAAAAGAAGGTAGGCGAGGATGCAAGCCTAAAGGAACGGTGCATTATCAAGGATTCTAGCTCGTCTTGCTTTAATATAGACGAATATATATGCATATATTTTCTAGTCATAATAGAAATATGAGGAGGCAACAACTACCTAGCCCGGATGAATAGAAGCAGCAAAGCTAAGCACTAAAGAAAGCAGCGGAGCCGAATAATACAAATAGCTCCTACCAAAGAAGAAAAAGGGAAAGCTCAATGGTACAATCTCAACCAAAGAATGATGGAACAACCTTTGGTAAGGCAAACTCTCTAAGTAAATCGAACAACCGTTGGATGAGGAAGCTCCTCTAACTAGCTCAGAACCTCCAAAAGAGAAGGACGTAGTGTCAACATACTACGAGCATGTAAGAACATAAGAAGCAGCACTTCGAAAAGATTCGATCGGCTCTAGCCTTGCTTAGGCTTACGGAGACTTGGCGTACAATTCACCACCGAAAGGTAGTAAATTACCCTAGGGGAATCGCCAACCGAATCAATATTCTTTTTGTCGCCCACAAAAAATAGGACGGACAATCGGAAGCTTGGACCAAAAGCGCGAAAATAAGAGAAATTACACATAATTGGAGTTTAGCATTCCCAATCAAGAATTGCAAATACTAGACTGAGGGACATGATGAGGTATAGTCTTCTTCAGCCAATCAAAAGGAGCTAAGTGCATGATGAGGAACAGTCTACTCAAGCCAATCAGGAGGATTTAATGACAAGTTTAGAAGAAACCAATATCACACCCATCAAGCATGCCTCTACAACAAATAATTAAGTCTAGCATGACATGGCTAAGACCACATCATACTAGACTGGGGGGACATGATGAGGTATATCTCCTCCAGCTAATCATAAGGAGATAATGACAATCAACTACTCTTAATCCCAAACATAGACCGAGCAAATCACGCCAGGTTGGAGCAGACCTCTAGAGTAGACCTCCAGAGTAGACCTCCGGAGCAGACCTTAGGTCCAGACCATCCGAATGAGGCAGTCACAATTAAACTTACTCCTTTGAAGAGACTTATGATATAAGCACCCGATGCCGGAATGGTACTCCGGAGATAGCTGGACGATCGAAGGATGGTTTAGGTCCAGAGTTAGTAGCATCGGTGTTGGTCAGACTAGTGTAACACACCCCAAAAATCTCGTCGCAGCGGAATGGTAACAATGGGGTGCTATTTCAGGGCACAAAACACAATGTCACAGAAAACGACCTCAAAAGAGACGTTTTATAAAATGTCACATTTAATTTAGTAAAAATGTCAGAGTTACACATGTTCCATTTATAATGTATTAGAAAACATTGTCAAAACGTTTGTCAAATAGTACTCAAGTTATTAAGCCTTCAAAAATATATATATCCGCGCGACTCGAATGCTCCCAATGCTCCACTAGCAAAATAGTAACCTGAAAATACATGCTAAAACGTCAACAATAATGTTGGTGAATTCATAGATTTAAGTAAAGCAGTGTTGAATAATTTAAGAAATATTTCAGAAGAAAAAGTAGCGTTACAACATTTAAAAGTGTTATTTCCGAAATCCATACGATTCCAAGCTAGTGACTCAGTAATCAGTAGTATTTAAAAAGTGGACCACAAGATTGAAAGTAATGGCTGGACTAAGTACATATTCCGAAGTCCAAACTAGTAAGTGACATGAGAAACACATTCATAGTCTAAGATATATATTGTTGCACTAAAGCTCATGACACGAAGTGTATTCGTAATTATAAGGATTGCACCAGAGTTCGTAATTATAATCGGATTTGCACCTGTACTCGTATATTATAATGGATTTGCCCAGTAATCGTCTTATAATGGATTTGCACCAGTAATTGTGGCTCTTAGGCAATAGCATTCATGCAATAATCTGGATAGCATACAATTTTAAAAACACTTGTGTCCAAGGTAAAACAATCATGTTGTTCAAAATTCACGGTTTCAAATATAGGTATTCAATGATCTTAAATCATGTAGTAAACAAATCAAGCTTTGGTGAAAATAGTCATGTAACACTTATATAGTAGAAATGAGTTTACTTGGTAAATCGAGCATGTATTCTCCTCCCGAAAAAGTTATGAAAACATTAAAGGAAATGGGTGGGTTATGAACTCACAAAGTATTGAATGTAATTGTATGTAATAAAAAATTGAGTTTGTAAACAGAGCATGTATTCCCCTCGCGGGTTTATAAAAAACACTATAAAAGATGGGGAAAAGGAGGCCTATTGAACTCACAAAGTATTGAAATGTAATTGTACTGTAATAATATATATGAGTTTGTAAAAGAGCATGTATTCCCCTCGCGGGTTTATAAAACATTGAAAAGATTGAAATGCGAGACTATGAACTCACCTTGAGTAAATGATAATCAAGGAGAGATAGACACAATAAAAATGCTGTACGGAAATGTCGGAAGCACTAATCCAATATAGGTCGACTAAGTATAATCACATTGAGTAATCTCTACCATGATAAGTTATTTAGTAAATACCATCTATTGTTTGAGTGAAAATATTTATAATTGTAAAAACATTTATAATATCTGAATAATGTACTTTAGTTCTACTTTTTTTGAAATAGTTATCTGTTAGTTTATAAACTACTGTTAGTAAATTAGTTAATCTTTTTATTAAACCACCTTGAAGATAATTCTAACCAATTTATTTTTATTACAAATGACTAAACATCAATACAATTACTATATCCTACACTTTACATAAACAAATAACCAATATATATATCTAAAATTTACTACAATTATAAAATAATATAAAATAAACATATCACCTAATCCTCCACAACTTCCCACAAAATACCATACATCAATTTAACCCTTCCAAACATCTCCCTCACAAATCCCCAAACTAAATATCTCCTGCATTCTCCTTATCCTACCCATCATTATTAGAGACGAAACTTAAAAATTTATAGAACATAAAGATCCCAACAAACTCTACATAGTTCCTGATAGATGAGAGAAAAAGATTTGTGTGTGTGTGTAGAACTCTTACTACTCACACACAGACCATATATAGTTCCATAATAGTTACTCCTGGTAGTTATAGTTTATTTTCTAAGTCTGACCCGACTATAATGACCCACTAAATCACATTTTCATGACTCGGGTTCTAAAGAGAATTTATGCGAAACGATATTTTGAACAACTTTCCAGTTCTGTCCGAGACCCGAAACTCGACCGAAATGGGCGAAAAAGCACTCGCATCAGATCTGATGCAGTGTATTAATTACCAAAAAGCCAGATTTTGCCCCCGCCTTACGACCCGTTATCACTCGCTTTTAGACTTAAAGAACCTCGCGGGGAAGTAAAACGACCTTCCGAACGACTTTCATGTTTCGGCCGAAGGCCGAAACGGACTCGAAAGTGCCGCAAATACCATCTTAAAATCCTGACAGAAACCACTAACTTAACAAATGCTGGATTTTTATACCTCGAATATATACCTCGTTTTCGCTCTAACTTTTTCGTTATAAATCCGTTTGACAAGTTTCTTACCTTTTCGGAATCGTCGTGAATCATACTACTTTATAAAAATATAAAATAATGTGTTATATATACGAATTTTGGACAGAATCTTTGAGTGACCTTGTTGGATCCATTTTTAACCTTGCTTTTATACCTTACTACTTTTGTAGTTAATCATTTTTACACCAACTTAATATGGTACAATACTTTCTCATCCCTTTTAACATGATATTAGTAATATCTCAACATATATAATAGTGTGCAAAATGATCATTACAAGTAAAAACTCCATTTACATGTTAAAAATCCTACATGGTGATTCAAGCTACAATAGAACTAACATATGCATAAAATGAATATTGAAAGAACATAAAGGGTTCTAGATGACCTTATGGTGTATGATGATGATGAACAAGTAATCTAAACCCTTGTTTAGATAGAAATCCAAAGCTTATAACCCTTGAAAACCTTAATCTTTTCCAAAACCCTAAACTTGGATTATCTTCCTTAAACCTTGCAAATGGTTATCCCAACCTTCAATACTTCTTAGAATACCTTAAGTATGATGTACAAACACTAGTATGGTGATAGAAAATCAAGGTATGGATTTATTATATGGGGTGCTTTGGGCCGTGGCTTATCATAGAGCAAAAGGGAGAGATTTTTATCTTTTCACTAAGTGTTAAGTGTATGTATGTGATATCTATGAGATTACTTGCATCATATATGAGCTAGATAGTCAAAAGTTTGCAATAGTATTCAAGAGACAAGATGAGTGATTTAGGAAAATAATTGGTCAAGGGTATGGGGAGCATGGGAGGTATGGCTTCATTAAATGAGTAGAGATGTACATAAGACTAAGTGGTGAATTTTTGGTGATATTTCTTTGTATACTTTCATCTATGTCCGGTTATGTAGGTATATATGTGATGTTATTTTGTAAATTTTGGGTATTGGGTATAAATGTGGGTATTTGTTGAAGCGTAGAAAAGTTTTGGTAGTTCCGGGTATGCCTAAACGTATTTTATTGCGAAACGTATACACTTTACGTATCCGAAGAAAAAAAATGAACAAAGTTAATTATTACTTTCGTAAAAATAATATATTGCTTGTTTGACGAAAACTTTAATTCGTTTGGTGTCTGTTACGTTAATTGTTGATTTTTAGTTTACGCGATTTAATTATATGATAAGAATTAAAAGTAAACGAGTACGAAACTAAAATAAAATAAATGGTGAAATTATGACGAAATAAATAGCGTCATAAAATGACTTGAAAATACGGAATGTTACAACTAGTACAATAACACGTAGTGACAAAAGGACAAGTTAGGACCACAATAACACGTGGTGACAAAAGGACAAACCAGGACCATAATTCTCTTGTCGTCAAGTGAAGCCCAACTAGTATAAATAGAAGTGTTATGCCCCAAATGATCCACCAGGTTATACACACACCGAACCATACTTGTTATCTTTCTTTCTCTAGTTTCTCTCACTAGAATATATACCAACATATACTGATGCTTACTCTCACGACGGAGGTTGGTCTCGGATTAAAACCCTGGGGCGAACTAACGGTGTTATGTCTTACTTTCATCTAGGGGACAAAGGAGCTACAACAACCTCCAAAGTGGTCGAAGTTGAACCACACTCTTACTCTCAGCTGAGGAGCCGAATGATCCACTTCCGAAGTAACCGAAGCTGAACCATATAATTCTTGTGTTAGAAGCCCGTTTGCCAAGCCCAAGCAGCCCACGCAAATATGCTTCAACAATTTGATTATAATCAAATCCCATTTGAAACGTCGACGTTTCATTTGTGGGTTTAGTAGTGGGCCAATTTAGCCCAACAAACCGGCCCAAATAAAAAAAAATCCGGCCCAAAATAAATAATTTACAAAATGAACCCTCGACTTTTAATTATTTACGACTTTTTTATATAATAAACTTTATTTATCAAATATATAACATATATCTACCTATTCACTCAGATAAAAAATACCCGCGTAAAGATCTTCGCATTGCGAACAAAAGAGCCAAATATTGCAATGCTTCTGATCTACGCACGATTTTATAAAAAATGTTGAACTTTAATATAAATAGAAAAAAAATTACAAAACGTACCCTCGGCTTCTAACTATTTACGTTGTTTTATATATAACACATATCTATCGAGTCATTCCGACCAAAAAATACCCACGGAAAGATCTTCGAATTGCGAACAAAACGAGCCAAATATTGTAAAAAAAATCAAGTTATTAAACATGAGACCGAAAAAATAAACCCGCGCAAAATTAAAAATTAAAAAATAAAAAATAAAAATTAATGGCCCGCAACAATACGCGAAAAATTAACGCCCCGCAGCAACGCGCGGATAATGTTGCTTGTTATCATTAATACCTTTGTGTTAAAAAAAGTTACTGAAAAATTAATAGTACATAAAGGGAAGGAAACTATGATAGTTTTATAATATAATATATTGCTAGTTTTGTGCTTACAGTTGTTTTGTTATAAAAGACTTCTTAATAAAACTATGATAGTTGAAATAAAATACACCGCTAATTTCGTGCTTACAATCGCACATTAAAACATTCATTGTTGACCAAAAACATCCTTCATATAAGAAAGACGATCGTCGTGGTCCATACACCTCCCTTTTAATGAAAAGGGCCCAACAAATGTTTTGGTAATGGCGTTTAGTGATGAAGGTCTATCACTTGAACCACAAAACTGAAACTTGCAATGTGCATGAAGAGTGGGGAGTGTCTTTGTTTTGACTTTTGTGCATGAAAAAATTTTTAAGTGACAAATATAAAATGGTACGATACTTAAGGAAAAAAATATAATTAAAAAAGTCACGTGCATGACATGTACGATAAGGGAGTGTATTAAATGTCGGCAAGATAATGATGGATTAAATTATATTTGTGTTAGTATATCTTTGGGGTAATCAACGTGTAAAATCTATTGTGTTCAACGAAACATTCGATAGCCAACGATACTTAGTTTTCCAATGCAATATTATCGAGGTAAGTAAACCATCATATCGACACTGTCAAAACGAGATCAACGATATAGTGCGATAGATATTTTCTCAATAAGTTCATCACCACCTTAATAGTCCAACACCCCTATTGTGAAAGTTGATACCGATATTTGACTTTGATATATTATCACGTATGTAAAGTCTAGAAAAATCAAGACATGACTTCTCTTTTTATTTAGTTGTTGATACAGAAGTTAGGTCGGGTCTGGTTTAGTCCGGATAGGTAACTATTCGGGTATGCGGCACCTTGTTTTTGTATCTTGTGAACTTGTTTGAAGTACCCTGCACAAGGAATAAAACACCGTTAATCTTATCGTGGGAGCGGATCCCACGATTGGACTCCGACGTGAGAGTAAGTATATAGCTTTGGGGAGTAATCGAATGTAATTAGGGTTTTTTCAAGATACATGTATTGATGACAATTGCGTTCATTTTATAGGCTAAATAACCCTTAGGGTTTCCATAACTTTCGGCCCAAAACACATCCGATATATAAGGGATTCAGAATTATCATAACCTATAAAATAAGTAAAGTATATCTCTTATTTAATTAGGTTATCTTTTCTTAAAGATAGCTCGTGAAGATACCGCGGCCACGGACCACGTGCTGGCAGCCGCGACTCGTAGGTCCAAGTGGCCGTGACAGCGATGTGTGAGCCGAAGACCCATCGTTAGCTACCGAGCCCATAATAGTATGAGTGGGCCGGACCGGTCCATACTATACGTCATCATCAATGTTGTTGAGCTTTGATCTATTGTATATTATTGTGTTAAAACATATACGGTTAAGTAATTATCATTTGTTATCGATTATTCTTGTTTTAATATTTTTCCTATTTGTTGTGTTAATAATATGTTTGGTTTATCTTTATCATAAAATATAATCAGGAAAACTTCTCATATAATATCAACACATGTCCATCATATAGATAGGGTTTAGCGGGTGATTTTCATCAGAACATGATATAATAGAATCTCGTATATAATCTGAAAAATTATAAAAGAAAACAACTTAAGATAATCTCCATATAAAGTTATTAGTCATTCCTATAAAAACAATCGATTCTTCCGTTCTCTTTATCTCATACTTCCTTAATAGTTTGAGAAAAATATGAACAAAATCATATTTTGAGTGGCTTTAAATTCTGATGCTAGCCCTAATAGAAGAAGATTCACACATGGTCCTCATCACCAAGTAGTGGGGATCAAGTACTCTTAAAGCATATGCAATCAAGTCTGTGGTTAAACCTTATATCAAAAAGATTAAGAGGACGAAGATTACCGATTCAACGATCAACCGACTTGAAGTACGGGTGTCATGTATGTATGAATACAAAATTAAAATGTTAGTAATGGATGGAGTGTAGAGAAGGGTAAAATTAGTGTTTAATATAATATAAATATATACATGGAAGGGAAATTTATTGCTACGTGGTACTCACATGATTACATCAAATTTTGAATGTCTATCGCCAACATGAGAGTATATCGCATGTGCTAAGTGAGGGATTATGAGGTGAGACGAGATTGGGGTGA
>BQNB010130975.1:3940-17027 GCA_026074375.1 Tanacetum coccineum
CTAGTAAATCAGTTTAGAAAATAAAAGATTTGTAGTTTTGAAAACAATAGTTGAAACACAAGACACTATTGTAAGAAGAAAAGATTGTGTAGACTTTCACTAAGATCAAATATATACTTTCCTATTTCGTAGACTTTCACTTTCAAGCATTCAAGCAGACATATATTTCACATAAGTTGTGATTGTGTTTTTTTAATCCAAGTCAAGCAGACGATCTTTCTAAGCGTAGGAAAGCAAACCCGAATGAATTGAGTAACAACATTATGGCTCTTTATATAGACAATGGAAAACCCCTTGCCATGATTTTGAATACTAAGACATTCCCGCCATAATGTCATGTTTCCAGCCGTGTATATATAGCTATTATACAGAAACTTCATTCGTTTACCAGCCGTGATTTTGAAGTCCACTTCCTAAACTTGATTATATTTAGAATCTAGTTTCCTAGTTTACCAGCAGTGGACTTTCATTCCTTGTACTTTCCTATTTTGCAGTCCACTTCCTAAAACCAGCCGTGGCTTGTACTTTCCTATTTACCAGTCGTCGTGTAGTTTCCAAAGCTTGTACATTTTAAAGAGATTTCACTTTTCAAAAGCACATTATTTATTCAACCCCTTCATTAGCTTTGTTACTACACATTTAATTCCTAAAAGCAGTTTTTGTTACACAAAATAAAGGTATACTACCTATATGATCATCTGTTTTGGTTTATATTCAACTTGATCAAATATTTGGTACGAGTAGATATTATTAATATGTGATCAAGTTTTGTTATTTAGTTGTTTATGGGTGTCTTTGGCGCGGAGCTGAGCGTTGTGATTTTTAATGTGAGTTTGCTTTATCTATTTTTTCGGAATGCTCATTTTCCAACGCTAGCATTTAGGAGCGCTGCCTTTTGCTTTATTATTATGTTTTTTTTCCTTGGCCAGAAATCACATCAACGGCCCAAGTTATTTGTTAGCTAATACGTGAGTTTGCTGCTATTTGAGTGATTTCTAGGTTATATATATCAAGTTCTAAAACCACAAAACAATATCACCTGTCATTCGTAAATCATTATAACGACAATGCGTTTGTTTTGTCTCAGGTCTAGAGTTTCTCCAAGGTTTTAGATGTATACTCTAAGTGAAGAAACCCTGAGAGTGAAGTCTAGTGGTTCTGCTGGTTCTAGTGGCGGCAAAAACAGACGACGTATAACAACTTCTGGGAAGAGCAGCGGAGAAGAGGTTAACAGCATTCCTAATTATCTCAGAACTTCCAATGGTTCCTGTCATGATTTCTGTAAGTATGATAAGCACCATGAACACGTAAAGTCTGCTATTCTGATAAAGTTCAAACAAACAACGTTTGTCAATAAAGAGAAAGTTGCTAAGACCATAGTTCCAGTAAAGAAAAAGAAAACCACATAAGTTAAACCCAGTCCAGTGATGGTGAACCGTGATGTTTCGGCAGGGTCGAATGCTGGAATTGAAAAGAAAGAGATTAAAACTGTTAAGAAACTTATTGTTGGAATTTAACAATCAAGTTAACCAATTAACTCTTACGAGTACGCAACGGATAGATCGAGTCTAGCATATATAATTAACATACATTAAACACATAAGGAATGTAAATGAGTAAATAGGAACATACCCTCGTAGACACCAGCAAGTATATGAAACCAAGAATGAGAAACTAGTGACTAAGTGGTCACCTCTATGAGTGCTCACACAAACACGTAAACAAGCACGCCCGGATGCTAGTCCAAACCTCACGTATATCCAATACAACTATTGTATCCAAAACCCACTGAAAATCGATCACCGAAACCCTCACAAGAAACAGAACCGAATTACAGAAATGTAGTGTAGGGTTTTAACTGAATTCGGTTGAACCAAAATAGGTTAGTATCAACCGAAAATCACAAAACCAAAACCTCTAATTTGTTTCTAATACTTGTCACACCTTGCGTCAGATTTAATGGGAGATCAAGAAAGATTGCTGTGTTTTCTCATGTGGTTATGCGTACAGAATGACTAGGAGGGGAGGTTTTATAGCCTCCCATCCCTACTCATGATAAGAGCAAAAACAACTTGTGATAAGGGTAAAACACTACAAGTTTAACCTTATCACTTCT
Organism: Tanacetum coccineum; assembly: GCA_026074375.1. NCBI lineage: Eukaryota > Viridiplantae > Streptophyta > Magnoliopsida > Asterales > Asteraceae > Tanacetum > Tanacetum coccineum. The sequence goes on from BQNB010130975.1 coordinate 6,057, forward strand.
CTTTCATTCATTCTTATCAAAATGAACCTAGACACTTATTGGAAACCATTCTAGAACCTCCCTTGGCCGGTTTCAACCTTAAGACAACCAAGGAGTTCTTGTCTAGTCGTAGTATGTCCAAATTGGTTTACATAGAAACATTTTCGTGAAGTAACATAACGTGCTCTAAATGTTTTTTCGTGTGTGCCCCCAATAGGCTCACACACTTCTAGTCGCGTATCGCTTATCCAACTACCATATAATCCAACAGCTCCCACTTGGGAGTTGGAGTAGCAGACAGCTCATACACTAACGACGGAAACGTCTAGCAACACTCACATTCGTTTTTAAAACTAGAAGTGTCTGAGATCAAGTTTCATAAACATTCTTAGTAGCATGGTTATTTTATCTCTTTGCTACATATCCCTTGTTGTTCAAATACCGTTAAACAATGGATATGGATCCTAACTCATTCCATATAGTTTTTAATGGATAAGTTGTGGCCCATAGATTCTCGTTATAAATTCCAATTCACTATACCAAATGTAATCAAGAATTCATCATGCATTACCTTTTGGGTTGGCTAAACAAAAATTTTCTGATTAAGTCTTCGGAAGGCGCCAATGTATTATTCGCACATATCAATGTGAGAACAAATTCTTTTATTGAATACATGTGTGTGTGAATGCTGCTTCACGTCAACTTTCAATAATAGTCTTTATAACTACCATTTTCAGGACAGCGTTTGACATAGAATTAAAAAGTGATATCCACACATACCAGAACTTGTTTGTATTCTCAAGTCTAAGGATGACTTAACTAACCATTTTTGAATTTTACTTATGACAACGGATCCATAAAGTAAACATTCAAAGGTTGGGGTGTCCAATACGCATCCCTTGTGAGTAACATATGAGTTTGGTGGGAGCCATCCATATATTCAAAGAATATAACCAACACTCACATTTGCCTTATGTAACAATACTCCCATATAGTTAACCGACAATAGACTTATTTAGAATGATAAATCATTCAAGGATTAAATATGCAAATATAGGACAAACAATTGTTATATGAATGATAACAAATACCTCGTATCTTATTCATGCATAAAAATAAAATTGTCTTACAATCCTAATTATCCAAATGACTAATAAACACAGATTTACATGAGACTACTAGCTGGAAGCATTCCAATATTCCTAGTAAGTTCTGAATGCTTAGGAAAAGCCAACGCTTTTGTAAACGGATCAGCTAAGTTGTCATCTGTGTGAACTTTTTCTAACTTTATATCACCAAATTCAATAACTTCGCGAAGGTAGTGAACTTGCAACAGAAATGTCTAGCACCTTTTGAGATTCCAGACCATTAGCTATAGCGATTGCTCCAGGATTATCACAATAACATATTAATAGGTTTTTCAAATTGTGGGAACACACCAGCCCAAAATGAATTTCCCTTTCCTAACCTATACGGCTTTCCCTTAGAAGCATCAAAGCAGCAATAATACTCATCTCTGCTGATGGAAGTAGCGAAAATCTTTGCTTGGCTACTCTCCAGTCAACAACACCTCCATTTCAAAACGAACACATATCCAGTTTTGAGACTTGAGGTCTCAAGCATCCGTCAGATATCCAGCATCAGTGTAGCAAGAAACCCTAAGCTCTTATTTTAGATCACCTCCGTAAACTAGAAACATGTCCCTTAGGTATTCATGAATACTTCAAATGGTTCTTAACAGTTATCAGTGAAGATCACTTGGATTCTGTTTGGACATCGGCTTGTTTATTTTCTGAGCGAACGCAAAATCAGGCGAGTACATCTCACAGCAAACAAATAGAACCCACACCAAGGGGGGGGGGCATAAGAACATTTTCATGCGCTTCACTCAGCAGGTGTAGAGCACGCACCTCTTGTCATTTACTCAACTAAGCTTATCTTGCATGGGGATACTTCCACGTTTGGAATTCTCCATGTGAAAACGCTTTAAGATTTTTTTGATATAAGCACTTTGACATAAGCCAATCAACCGTCATGATCTATCTCTGTAGATCTTAATTCCAAGAATATAGGCAGCTTCACCTAAATCTTTCATAGCAAAACACTTTCCAAGGTAGGATTTAACATCTTGTAACATTGGAAATGTAATTTCCCATGATCAATATGTCATCAACATACAGATTAGAGAATATGCATGACTCTCCCACTAGCGTTTAGATAACACATGGCTCATAGCAATTTGACTAAAACCAAATTTTCGTTAGTTCGTCATCAAAACGCTTATTCTATTTGCCTTGATCTTGCTTAAGCCCATAAATGGAACGTTTCAGCTTGCATACTCGGTTTGGATATTTTGGATTGACAAAACTTTAGGTTGCTCCATGTAAACCTCTTCATTGAGATATCCATTAAGGAAGGCAGTTTTGACATCCATTTGCCAAATCTCATAGTCATAGTATGCGACTATAGCTATAAGAATCCTAATAGCTCTAATGTCTGCAACAGGAGAGAAGGTGTCCTCATAATCAATCCCTAGGGTTTGAGTATAGCCCTTTTTCGCTAGCAAGACCGAGCTTATAGGTGTGAATCAGCGCCATTCCATGTCGGTCTTTTTTTAAAGAGCACATTTGCTACCTAACGTTTTGCCATTAGGAGAAGTTCAACTAAGTCCAAAAATTTATTGTCTTTCATGGATTGCATTTCCACATTCATAGCATTAAGCCATTTATCAGACTCAGTGTCTAACAATGCAGCTTTATAGTTAGTGGGTTCACCGAGATCCCCTAACTCATGTTCCTCAGCATCGATGTATAAACACATACAATTTGTGGGACGTCGTATCCTTGTGGACCTATGATGGAATGAATCACTTGATTCAATCCATTTCTTAAATCATCCTCTTCAGATTTAAGCAGTGTCATAGAAGGATGCGTATCTCTTCTTGAAAATTTCAAGATCTTCTTTGTTTGGGAAATAGATTTAAAAGACTAATACTGTTAGTATTAAAGTTAAGTCTGCAGTACTATATTATACTGGTAGAGGTGGCAGACTATAGTTAAGACTAGGTTCATATTTAGTTAAGTCTGTTTATGTAACAGAATAGAAGTAATAGTTATCTTAGAGATATTTTAGGAGATATCTTAGGAAATGATATGTATTATCCTTTCACACATTTTGTAAAGCCTGCTAGGGTTTTCCTTGGTGTATAAAAGGAACCCTACGGCATAGAGTTTTATATATGTAATAGAAGCATTGAAGCTTAATAGAAATCAATTTCAATACAAAATAGTATATATTGGTTCTTCTTAATTCTTGTGTTAAGATTCTGCATTAACACTTGATATTCATAGTCAGTGTCTCTCACATAGTTGATTTGGATTTATTCAAGTTAACTATTGTCTTACAAAGGCTATATAGATCCAAGTCACAGGGACCTACAAGTGGTATTAGAGCCAATAAAAGGGACTCTAAATAAGAAGAATCACAAGATCACAAACAAACACTCTCCTACAATTCTTTACAAAATGTCTCAGCCTGCTAATGATGAGTTCTCTTAACATCTCAGTGATGATGAAGCATCAAACCATGAAGATGCATCAGACACTGGTGTTTCACCTAAACAACAACAACATGTGATTCCTTAAATAATTGCTATCTCAAATATTAAACTCCCAATTCTAAAGAAGGAGGAGTATGATATATGGGCTATGGAGATGGAACATTACTTTGAGTACATTGACAATGATGTTTGGAAGGTAATTCAGAATAGAAACTATAAGAAGAGAATTTCAACTAGAAAGGATGGTATTGTTCGAATACTTTCACCAGTAACTGCTGCAGAAATTCAAGTTGTTGAAAAGGACAGGAAGACTAAGAATATCTTGCTGATGGCCATTCCCAAGGAGCATATGAGAAGATTTCATGGAATGGATGATGCAAAAGAGATCTGAGAAGCCATCAGAACTAGGTTTGGTGGTAATGCAAATTCAAAGAAAATGCAGAAGGCTGTTTTCAAACAACAGTTTGAAGCATTTACAATATCCAGTTCAGAAGGGTTAGAAAAGGGATATGACAGATTCCAATAATTACTTTCTTAGTTGGAAGCTCATGGTGCTGAAGTATCAACTGAGGATGCAAATCATAAGTTTCTCAGATCTTTGCCCCTAGCATGGTCTAATTTGGCAATGACTATGAGAACTAAACCAGATGTTGATACTTTATCTATTGATGATTTATACAATAACCTTAAGAGTTTTGAGCAGAAATCCAAAGGTGCCACAAAACATCTTCCCAAGTGCTCAAAACAAAATTTGCTTTGGTTTTTCACGAAAGCTAAGCAACACTAATAAGGTTAAGTCTGGTGTTACCGGTGCCTCATTACTTGCACTCCTGCTACTTCTTCTACCATATTCCTGAAAAAGAAGTTCTTTGCTGGTGTTGCTGATAAGTTATCTATTCCCTCTTTTGCAAAAAATCTGAGGACTGGGACTTGCTTCCATGAAGATCTGGAACAAATTGATAGTATATATTGAAAGATGGACATGAATCTGGCAGATAGCAATGATTGCTATTAAATGAAGAAGTTATATATGAAAACAGGAAGGAGAGATCGGTGGATGGAAAAACGACTGTTGGCTTGACAAAAAAAGAAGCTTGAATATGCTTTCAATTGTCACAACACGGGTCCACGAAAGTTGTAGGATGTACAGCAAAGGGACACATGATGAAAAAAAGAAAAAGACTCATTTTACAACCATCAAGAAGCCTGGGAAGCAGAGAAGAATCAGATAGGCTTGCTACAATCGATATGGGATTGTCCAAATTGGGGATAACATACTGAAGTTGAAGAGACAAATCAGCATTCTCATGGCTAATCTGCTCAAGTAGTGAGGAATCTTTGTGTGCTAAAACTTCATTGGATCATAAATAACCCTTAAAACACTGTGTGATGAACAAATGAATCAGTTAGGTGATCAAGAAGCACAAATACTTGCCTATAGTCAAGCTGATAAAAACTAGAACTCAACTTTGTTACTTTTCAAAAACAAAACAGCCAACTTTCTCTAAATAACAGGCTTACATTTCAAGGCAAATGAAATATATGAAAAGGATGAAAAGCTATAAAAGATATTAGGAGATGGGAATGAAAGCTGTAAAAGAAAAGAACAATTGCATAAAACAATTAGAAGTTCATGGAAAGATTCTCCCAAAATCTTTAAAATTAATAATTCTGGCATGAGTTCAAATAGTAAAGTTGGCTTAGGGTTTGAAATACAATCAAACAATGAGGGTTCTAAGTTATGAGGAAGAAATGAAGTTTTTTGTGTTTAATTTGTTCAAAAGAGGATTCAGTTGGAAAACCTTTGTACAGTAGATTTATAAAAACTAATGATTTTAAAGGTGTTCTACATCCCCTTAAAAGTGGGGATTATTACGCCTACACCACAAGCAGAAATTGACGAGTCTTATATGTTTTATAGTATAAAGGGACCTCAAAGCCTAGAACCCAATGATCAATGCTAGATCCTTGAATATCACCTGTTCAATCTAATGACAGTGCAGGATCTATTGGAACTTCCTCTGAACATTCTGTTGATCCTGAATCTGAGATTTTAAGTGTTCCTCTAGAAGTGTATATGTCTACACCTAAAACAACAATAAAAAAGGGTGTCCCTGATCGAAAATCAAAAAGAAGTTGAACCTAGTTGTGTCACTCACATAAAAACTCTTAGGCAACCATTCAAAGATCAAGAAACACCTAAAGTTAATAGAAAAAATTGGAATGCTATGATGGAAATAGAACTAAGGGAAGGTTACTCTTTCACTAAGAAGAAATGTTTTGTTTGGGTAGTCTAAGTCATTTTGACAAAGACTGGACTATTTTGAAAAGAAAATGGCAAAAAGGTTGAGTTAAAAACAAAGGGTTTTTAAAATAATAGCCTGGTAATTGGGGTGGAAAAACAGTATAGGATCCAATGCAAACAGGTTAATCATGCAAATAAATTTGTTCCAGTTCAAGTACAACTTATTGCTGGTAGCCAATAACATTAATTTCTGTTAGGCCTAAGATTAATACTGGTATGATACAAGATGTAATCCTGTTAGGCCTAGAGTTAATACTTTGTATTACTAATGTTAATACTGTTAGATCTAGACAGCCAGTAACCATGTAAGGAACCCAGACATCTATTGTCCTAAAAGACCTCCAGGTGAATCAAATTAATCAAGAATGCATTTTTCCAAATCATATTCAGCGGTAAGAAGACCTTTGGCAAAAACTACAGCACAATTGTCCATTCTCATGCTGAAGGGAATTGGGGATCTGCTGTATGAACCTCAGCAGGTTATAAATTGGAGAACTCTAATCCATATCTCCAATTGTGACAGTAGACCAACTTTTATTAGAACTGTAATCTAAAGGTCCACAAGGCAGACCTAAGCCTGAAATGCCGGTGTCCCTAAGAGAAACTATTTTCGCTTTTCATGTCATGATCATCCACTAAAAGAAAATGGTAGAAAGAGGTATATTGATAGTGGATGCCGGCACATGACAGGTAACAAGGATCAACTAGAGGATTTTGAAGAATTCAATGGGGGATCTGTTACCTTTGGAGGTAGCAAAGGCTACATATCTGGAAAAGGTAGAATTAGAGTAGGAAATTTAGATTTTGACAGTGTGTCCTTTGTGAAAGAATTAGGGCATTTTAACCTTTTCTCAATATCACAAATTTGTGATAAGCAGCATAAGGTTCTTTTTACTGAGACTGAATGTCTTGTGGTGTCCTCTGACTTTAAGATGCCTGATGAAAATCAGATACTCTTAAAGGTCCCTAGACATCACAACATGTACAGTTTTGACATGAAGACACCTTCTCCTGCTAAAGGTTTTGCCTGTTTGATTGCTAAGGCCACATCTGATGAATCTAAATTGTGGCATAGAAGATTGGGTCATATCAACTTTAAAAATCTAAACAAACTTGTGAAGGGAAACCTTGTAAGAGGTACTCGAAAGAATCACTAAAATCGGAGTTAAAACGAATAAGATATGACTTTTACGAGATTACGCTAATTAAATAAAAATATCAACGTACATTCATTTACATAAGAAAAACTCACACAATCTCTCTTGTGCTCTCTCCCTAACCCACGACCAAACACAAACACCCTATATAATCCATACAAATTTTATTTACCAAGTATACAAGTGTTCTAACATTATATTTAAGGTATCCTAAGGTGTATTGAAGGTTTAGTTTAGTGTTTAAAAGGGTTAAACAAGAAAGGTGCAAGATTAGGGTTTCTTGGAATTTAGGGTTTTCTAAGTCTTGGGAGCTTGGGTTTTATATCTAAACTAGGGTTTAGATCTTGCTACTCTTCATCATACATCATCCTAAGGTTGTATAAAAACCCTACACTCTTTACATTTGTGATTTCATGTGTATATTATGTTTATATAGTGAATCACCATCTAGGATATATATTAACATGTAAAATGGATTTTTACTTTTGATCATGATTTGATATACTTTTTCAGATGTTATATTAATGTTAAGATCATGTTTTAATGGAAGAATAAGCATTTATACAAGTATGGGTTACTTTATAAAAGTATATATAAATTGGTTGTTTAAAAAGTCTACTTATTAAGTTTATAAGTAAAAGAAATATGAGAACTTGTTATCATGGACAATACTTAGACAATTTATGGACTAAAGGACCTAAAGTACATGGGACTTGTAGTATAAGTGTTGTAAAGGACTTGTAACAAAGTTACTAAATTTAAAACTTATAAAAACATGTTTTAAACTCATTTTAACAAAAATATCAAAACCTACTATTTTTAATTCGAAATAAGGTATTTATTTTATATTTTTATATAATACTACATGTCATGACGATCGTAGGCATGTAGAGAACTCGAAAATCCGAGCTATAACGAAGAAGATACGCCATTTGCAAATTTTACGATAATAAAAGCTTTTATAAAAACAATTTTATAAAAACTTATTATTTTCCTATTCTGATAAAAACATATAATTATTTTTCATAGAAAGTACATATTTTTAGGATTCCAAAACATTAAGAATCATAATTATTTGATCAATAACGAAGGAGTTATGGATTTTTCATGTTTACGATAATAAATACTTTTATAAAAATAAGTTACAGTTTGATAAGTGCTTAATTACACATATCTTTTACCTCTAAAAACGAGCTTAAATGACCAAAAACAGACAAAAACTGCCAAATATATGTTTGTTTTGCATTTGTATTGTGCAGGAAGTGGATATCAACAAAAAGACAGAAAACCAAGCCAAAATGACAAAACTGAGCATGGAATGGAAAAGACTGTGCAAAATCAAGGCCAAAGTCCAAAAATGTCAAAGTCAGAGTCAATACTGAAGAATCAGCAGTCAAACCAAAGCCGGAACTGAAGAATACTATTGGATGCAATCTTAACCCATCTGATGGGCCGGGAAAGCCCAATAGTATAACTATGAAGACTGTGAAGACCAAATGGGCCCTCAATCAATTACAACAGCCCATTTGTGTGCAATTGACAAAGACTGTGAAGACTTTGAAGGCCCAATCCTAGCCCAGTTACAGCCAATCTCAGCCATTGTACAATACAAACCCACACTCAATGGGCCCAATACAAGCCCACACACCTTATTGGGCCCAAACACACTCAATGGGCCCAATACAAGCCCACACACCTTATTGGGCCCAAACCCAAACCCAATGGGCCCAATACAAGCCCAAGCCCAACAAAAGCCCAAAATCCATTTTTATAAACTTTAGGGGGGCTAAATTGTCATTTTTAAAAGTGTCCAAAAATCCTTTTTACCCTTTTAGTTATAAAATGCAGGGACCATTTTTGCAATTTACCCTAACCTTCTTTATTTCTTTTAGTTATAAACCACAGGGACCATACATGTCACTTTCCAAACTTGGTTTATAACTATTTTGGGGCTGAAATGAAATGAAAAGAGCCAGAGGGGCCATTTGTGCCACTTTCCAAAGTCTATTATAACTAAATTTCGGCTAAAAAGAAATGAAAAGAGAAAGAAAGGTGAGGGACCATTTGTGCCTCTTCCCCATTCTTCGCGTTTAAACCCTGCAACCCACCCCGTACTGTAACCCCCTTGGCGCCAAAACCATACCAGCTTTTTCCCACGGTTTTCTTGCAATACCACTCTCCCAAGTACCTTTCCAGCTCACCCCTCACCCATTTCCACCTTACCCTGCCCCTATAACTCTCTCCCTGGCACAAACACTCAACCCCGTACCCCCCTTCAATGGTGAGATGGTCTACAAGGCAAACCAAGGGCTAGGATTGCTTAGGAAGTGTCCTACTCTCACAACAAACACATCCCAAGTCCAAGTGAAGACTCTAAGCTGCTATAAAAGAGAAGAAGTCAACCCGAAGACAATATCTTGTTTTTACCTTTCTTAGTTTAAATTTTGCTTAAGTTTGCTTTAAATATTATTGTACTCAGTTCTTTTTAAGATTTCATTGTATTACTTTCAGTTTTAATCAAAGTTAAGTGTTTTTGTGATATTGCATTTGTCAAAATTCAAACTATCATTTAAGCTGTTTAATTCTGTTTAACTTGTTTAAACATGTGTTAAAAGTGATTAGAGTTCACTTGTAATCATTTTCCTTGGCCTTTCTTCACTAAAAAATCAGTTAAAAAGTTTTTTATAAATTAAGGGGGTGTTTGGTTTAGACCCAAAATGGGTCATAATGGGTTGGTTGGTTATGGGTTGTAACCACTCAGCCAACTTTGGCTGAGTGTGTAGGGTTTATTAAGCCTTTTTAATTACCATTGTTAGTTTGAAAATAAGTTTTTAAAGTCCCTTTAGCATTTTGTCAAACTTTTCCAAGACAAAGTGAGCTAAACCACTTAAGCAGTTTAAACAGCTTAAGCACATCTTTCTTATGCTTATTTAGTTGTTACTAGCCCCTTTCTAAAGCCCCCTTTGTTCTGTCTTTGGTTTGACCAAGTATGAGTCAAAATGTATACATGCATAATGTTTGAAAAATGCCAACTTTAAGCCCAATAATCAGCAACTTTTTCTTAACCTTATTAGCTTAAATTTTGAAAATAAGCTCAATTGCCTCCCTTTGTTATCTGTTTGAGGTTGGTTTTGGCTAAAAAGCCCTTGAGAGCTTATTGCATAAGCTCAAATAAGCCTTTAGCCCACTGCATTAAGCTCCCCTGGTGCTGAGCACCATATTAAGCCCCCTTTTTCTAGCTTATTTGATTCTAAGCCCTAGGTTCTTTTTGCTTTTTCATATAGCCTATAGGTAGTTCTTTAAGTCCCCAAAAGCTTATAGCTTATCTAGCTTATTTAGTTAGCTTATTTAGGCCTTAAAGTAGGTGCTTTTCTGTTTTCTTTTTAAAACTGTCACATAGCTTAAGTCACTTTCCAGCTTATTTTAAGGCTTATTATAGGTTGCTTTAGCTTATTTAGGATTCCCCTTCCCTATTTATCTGTCCCCCATAGATTTTAGCTTATTTTGTTAGCTTAAACCTCAAAGAAAAAAGCAAATAAGCTTTTAAGCTTATTAACATTCTGTCAGCCCATAAGCTCACTTTTCTAGCTTATTAAGCCAGTAAAAAGCATAAGTGCTTTTACAAAAGTTACTCCCCTCAAGCCCCTCAACAGGTTTGCTTCTTTGGCTTTTTGATAATAAGCTAGTTGGACCCACCTTGTAATCGGGGTCCACCTCAGGGACCAATTGTGTAATTTTCTCTTTTTTAGTTACCTTTGTTAGTCCCTGTGGTTAGTTAGCCTGTTACCCCGTTTGTCCTTGTGTCCTTTCACTGTTAGTCCTTTTGTTTTAACAACAGTTAGCTTTAGTTAGTTTATTTAATTTAATTAATATAAATTAGGTTTAAATTTAATTAGTTTAATTACTTTAATTATAAACAGTAAAATTTGGGCATTTTTATATTTTTAGAATTGTTAACTTTTTCTTTATTT
>BQNB010130976.1:0-18852 GCA_026074375.1 Tanacetum coccineum
GATGTGCATGTGTAGGGGAGCATTTTAAAAGAAATAAACTTTCAAAGTGTCAAATGTTTTGATTTATATCAAACACTTTGAATGATTTTCAAATGGTTTTCTGGTTCTGATCACTATACCCAACAACCTACTAATTCACGACGGCGATGAAGTCATAAGGTGGTTAGGGTTAGGTATAAGTCCGATGATCCAACCAGAACTAGAGGGTTCTACCCAAGGATATTCCATTAGATAGAATTAGAAGTCCTTAGGTAAGATGGAGTTAAATAAGAATAAGGGAATAATGTTGACTAAGGCATGAGCTAGCACTGGAACAATCAAAACAAGGTGCTAGTAATGATGTCTTGGTAAACATTGAAGGGGTTAAAGAATGAAAAAGATATGTAAAGATAAAGGGTGAAAAAGAAAGAAGCCATCCTTAAAGGGTGAAAAAGAAAGAAGCCATCCTTACACTTAAGGCATAAACCGGGTCAATACATATGCTATCAGAATTACACAGTTGATTGCTGGTATTGAAGATAGACATCATGGACCCAGTGATGCAATGCTCAACCCTACCTAGCCACTCAAGGTCTCTCAAAAGATACGTGTTTCATTTCTCACAGAGATAAAACATTGTCTATCTAATTTCGCACTTCGAGTTATTGGTATTTACAAAGGTGACAAAGTCAGCTCCAGCCTTTAATCACTAAAATCAAAACGCACTTATTGAGTCTAAAGCCAAAAGAGATCATCAATAAATTTCATTAGGACACAATTCAAAATACACTTTTTGTTCACAATCAAAGAACACAAGTGATATCTTAGAGTCCTACGCGTTATCTTTGTGATCTTGCCAAAACATTCAGAGTGGTACTCTTTAGCATTTGACAGTGACGAATGGAAATCCTTCCAGTGTCAGCATCAAGCAGCACTGCGGTAGGTGACTTGCGCGATTTCTTTATATGGCATCCAAACTTGTGACAACTGGTGGGTGGTTTAGGATATCGATTTGGTCCAGTCTATGAATTGACGATTCAATCAGTAATATAGTAACTAACTGATTCACTATTATCGTGTCGTCTGCTATGAGACGTTCTGATAATGAGAACATGCTATTACGGTGAATCTAATGCAGTTGTATTAGAGGATCCAACATTACGAGCTGGAAACCCTGTCAAGGAGATTCTTTTAATACTACCTGATCACATGTACAATATTTAAACTATTAAACGGGAAACCAAAGGTTCTCGCAACCAAATCTTTGACGAATTGACAACAGCATATTTCGTCTATATAAACTGTTTATTACCAACCATTAATTGCAGATTTATACAAAGGTGGCGGTTCCCCATTCCAGCTAAGTCAGATTTATAACTACATACTCATACTTAAGACTTAAAGTTTCAAGTAATCAAGAAAGCTCAAGATCAAACAAAGATAAATCTTTCGCTACTCTGATATTCAACATCTTCCTTAAAGACATCAAGTTATAAAGTCAAAGATTATTTAAGGAGATTGTAAGCGAGCTTTCGATAAGTCTTTTTCTATGAGCATGTTGGTCCAAAGACACAAGATCACAAGAAGGCGAAGTATTACATGAAGTAATGATGCAAGATCTCAAAGGCAAAGTCAAAAGACAAAGAAAAAGTCAAAGATCAGATCAAAATCACAAGAGCATAATTGGAACAAAAGTAACTAGCATAACTATTACACAAGAAAGACTCAAGATCAAGACATAAAGCATCAAAGATCAAAGATCAAAGTCACAAAGAGAGATCTCTATGATCACCTCTTAGGGGGAGATTGTTAGGAATTCAAAAAGTGTTGATCATTAATGACATCTCAATGATTGTTCATTAGGGGGAGATTGTTAGGAATTTAGTTTTTAGTGAAGTGACGATCATTATCGATCTCACAAGCCTTGTAATAGTTAGACAATATCAAGCGTGTAATAGTCACTCCAATGGACTAGTGTGTTAGGCTAAGTAATGTAATAGTCTAAGACCCGTCCTATGGAAGCCCACAAGAAGGCCCATGGCCAGTCAAGGGACCATATAAAGCCCTCTCTGCACATAGAGAGGGTGTGTTTTATGTGTATAATACAAAGTGATTATCCAAACACCACCACCATCTCTCTTCTTTCTCTCTTCTTCCATTCGTGTATGTATGTGTTAATTTGTGTGAAAATTAGTATCCTACAATATATACTAATAGGAATGTGATTGTACGAGGGATGCTAATTACGGATGATTTTCTCACTGATGCAATCTGAGATACACAGGCGTACAAGGATTATGCGGAGGAGTTTGAAAGGGTAAACATTCCTACAATTAAGCCAGAACTGGTTGAATCTACCCAAGGAACGAATAAGACACCTAGAGCCACTAGGACACCTAACTCTGATGAAGTTATTCAAAAGAAGAAGAGAAAAGGAACACAAGCTACTGAAGAAATAAGTTCACCAAGGAAATATTTAAAGATTCAATTTAAGCAGTAGAAACCTTCCACCATAACACCTCCACCTCCAAGGGATGATCAAGAACTTGATGAAATTCATAAAGCAACACAACTTAGCCTCGCTTTAGCTAAAACCGCCAAAGAATATGAGGAAAAACAAAACATGGCTGCAATTGAAGATCAGTTGTTAAAGGAGGATATGGAAAAGATTATTCAAGGAGAAGATGTAGAGTCTGATGGAACTGAGTTTGATGATTCGGTATTTCTTAGTGATAAAGATTTCAATGATAGGTTAGAGCCCGAGAGTCATAAGGAATATCCAGAAAAGATTGATGATGATGATGAGGAGGAGGAGGAAAAGAAAGACTATAAGAAGGATGACGATGGTGATAATGATGATGATGATCACACTGGTCATGCATTAATCAAAACTCAAGGACGGATAGTTTGGAGATTAGGAACAAGAAGATGCAAACACCCATTCCCCCAACCGCTAGATCCCCTAGGAAAGACTTATCCTTAGATAAGGCTATTGCTCAAGAATTGATGGTTTTTGTATCACCAACACCCGCTACTTCATCTCAAATATGATCAAAACCTATTTCTAGAAGATACACACACATTATAGGAGCTCTTAAAAGAATATGTCAACATCAAGGTTTTATGATGCAGCAAATGGAAAAGAAATATGTTACTAACTGTCATTTTCAGGGTATTAAAGACAAAGTAGATGAAGTTCTCCATGACATTGTCCTCAAGATTGCTTTAAATGGCACTAATGATCTGATTGAGGACAATCTTCCAAGGATAGTGTCTAATGCTGTCAAGCAAGATAGAGAGTCTTCACAAGCTGTTGTACATGCTTTAATTTTACAAGAATTTGTTGCTCATGCACCAAAGATAATTAGAGAACTTTTTAGGATTCACATGCAAAATATGATTCTTAATGTTCATCCTACAACAAGTGCTTCCACTACTACAATAACTTCTGATCTACAACAACAACTTTATTTGAAGACAAAATCAGATCTTCAAGCTCAAGTTGATAATCCAGAGTTATGGGATTTTATTAGAGCTAAGTTTGAAAAGTCTTTAGCCTTAACTGGTTCTTGCAGGGATGATGCCTTTCAAAAACACGATCATGATGACCATCAAGGAGATGATGCTCCTCTTGAGGGGGAGAAAAGTGCGAAAAGGCAAAAGACGTCTAAAAGCTCAAAGTCTGCAAGAGGCTCTTCATCAAAACAACCAGTCAAAGACACCAACAAATCAGCATCAGGACAACAATAGAAACAACAAGATTAGGATGCATGGGTTGATACAACAGTTATTGATGAAGATGAGGTAATTCCAGAGGATCAAACTCTAGAGTTGATTGAAGAGTTTCATAATGTTGATAAACAAGTACCAACAATATTTGATCATGAAAGAATAGAAGCAACACTTAGAGATTTGTTGAGTAACCAGTTCAGAGATGCTGAAGAATATGCTTACCATTTGGAACAATCATAAAACTATATGGAGAACTAAATAGTTTGGGAAAGTAGACAGGAAGACTTGAAGCGTCCAAAGCCAAATGCTCTTGTTTTCTATGGTCCCCAGAGAAATCTAAATGAACCTCTAAGGTATTTATATAACAAGGATTTATTTTTCTTGAAGTATAGGAATACTGAGGAGAAGAGGTATGTGCTCTCACTACACAAGATACACGCTATTTCATTTCCTGAAGAAGATTTGGAAGAAAAGATAAATAGATGGGTAAAGAAAGCATTCAAGGCATTCAATGAAAAAGCACGGTTGTCGATCTAACACTGGAAAGATTCATGGCATAAGAGAATGTACAAGACTAGACATAAGAAAGTAAGTGATAATCCAGAAGAAGTTTTCTCTAATTACAGAATTGTTGAAATGGAAAGAATAGTGGTAATGAGAGATAATGACAAACTAGATAGCTTTTCTAAAGCTGACTTCAAAAATCTCAACAAAAACGATATGGAAGATATGTACTGCATTTGCATGAAAACCTAGATCAATGGTGAGAACAAGCTGCTCAATTCACTACTCACATTCATTAGAAGTTGTGTTATCTGGAAGAGATGATGAGGTGCCATTTTAAACACTTTTTGGGGTTATTTAACCCCCTAAATCATGCAAATATTCTAAATATAACGTGCTTAATCATATTTTTTTTGTTTTATAGATTGATGGCATTGGAAGGAATAACACGTCTTGAGAAAGTGGGAAGGGTGGGCACATTTTAGGAAAAAAAGAAACGAACGAAGATTAAAACTCTACAACCAAAGTTGAAAGAAGAAAAAGGGCTCACATACCCGGAGACACATCATAATTACATGTGACGGCGTCAGAACATCAAAGAGACGGCATCAGGAAATTTGAGACAGCGTCAGACCTTAACCGACATAGTGAAACCCTAGAAGATTCAGCGTAGCAACGGCGTTAGGATTACAAAGCGACGCCTTCGTGATCGTTTTTCTATATATATAAATTCATAATTATGGTTTTAAGTGTGGAACTCGGGAGTCATTATTAGGGTACGAATATTATCAATAGTTAGGCCGTTTTTAGGGTTTAAAAATCCCCTTGTATCACCATTAACTCCATGTTTTGATCAGTGAAGTTCTTTATCCTTTAATCTTTCAATATGTCTATGTGTTGTCTAATTAGTTATTGCTCTTCGCTTCTCTTTAACATGCTAGGCTATATCTATTAGTGTTTACTCATGATTGCATGAGAATTAGTTTGTAGATCCTTTTAATATTGCTTCTTATTGATGGGTGTGCGCGTTAGGCTCTAGAAAACTAGCTTCTTAACTGCTTGTGAAGATGTCTAGGGAAACGTGATTGTGTAGAAAAGATACCATCAGTAACAGTCTTCATACTACCTTGCCCATATGTGGTTGATCACCTTTTAAGTGTTTTAATGCATGTAATGTACTCTTAAGGGCCTTATAATAGTCTTCATACTACCTTACTTGTGCAGTTCCTTAACGAAATATTACATAGACAGCGGGTTCGTGTAATTCGTTCATGACTTAGGAAATACTTACACATCGCATCACAAGGGTGACGGGCAATAGAATTAGGAGAAGCAAACTAAGGATCATGCATGATTAAGTAAACACATTTATTTACCTATACGAGTTTCCATAGTTGTTTAGATTTAATTTTAGTTTTATTTAGTTAAATTAGCTTAAAACCAAGCCCTCTTTAAAACTGAGATTTTACCTGCTTTCTAAAAAAATATAAAAACACAAAAATAATCTTCTTTCAACCCTTGGACCTTAGTTACATTTAGTTTGAACCTTCCCAACCTATTCCCCTAGAGAATGATAACAACCCCCGAGCCTTACCTATACTACACTACAACGGTTAGGTACTCTGCCTTATGTTTACAACGACTGCATCAAGAGAGTTCATGACTTCTAACTAGGAATAGAGAGCTACCAGATCAAGATCAACCTTACTGCTCTAACATTGATCTTCCCAGGTATTGAAGAATGTGATTCTTTCTCAATTGTAGATAAACCAACTACAGGTTTGATTTACTTGAACAACAAGAATGATAAGAGGTTTATGGATCTGGAAGAGTTATCAAAGTTCTGTGATGCTACTCTAGAAAAGGTGCAGAAAGAAGTAAAGATGAAGATCTTTGAGACATAGTTCATAAACAAGACTTCACTGCTTGGAAGCTTAGACCTCAAGATAATGAAAGCATACGAAAGAGAGATTATGAAGCGTCCAAGTCATCGCAAGAAGATGAGAATATAAGATTCGTTTGGGAATGGAAGACCAATTCTACAGACGATGAAGCGTCAGTAATAATCAACCCTTAGGGGGAGATTGTTAGGATTAAAAAGGGTTGATTATTTAACAATGAATTGGTCTTGTAATAAATAGTATTATTAGTTTTATTTATTATGTAATAAGTCTTACTTGGTCAAAATTAAGTAAAGGTTGACCAAGTAGACAAAGTATGAAGGTAGAAAAATTAGTATAAACTACCCCACTAGTGTTAGGATTAGAAGAGTTAGCCATTTGTATTCTCTTCCTTTCCTTCTCTTTTTCTCCATTTTATTGAAAATTAAAAATGTGTAAAAAGTAAACACTCTAGCCTCATCTATCTTACTCTTAATCTTTCTTAATGATACTTATGCAAACATGACATATAAAACAAATAATCTTTGTATGTCTGATGATCCGGATCCCCTGGTTCCTTCGTCAAAAAGGTACCAGCTAGTGTTATCCCAAGATACCGAGCCACAGTAAATAAAGTTGTCACAATAAATTTCTCCTTTCATAAAAATGATTATTAGAAATACGAGTCAATTCGATCTCTCCGTATCAAAAGGAAAAAAACAAAAGTTTGTTTAAAGCTTATTTTATTCAAGTTGATTTCTTTCACTATATCTTTGGGGTAATAGTATACCTTAAAATAAAATCATAAGTATATTTTGGGTCAAAATAATTAAGGGGTTAAGAACAAACCATTGCTTAAAATAAAAATGGGAATAATGGTTATTGTTTATAGATTCATGCCGGATATGCTTGATTCCATTGAAAGAACGAATATTTATACGGCTAGTAATACGTGAGCCTACGGGGCCACACATGTTATACATTTAGGTATCATTCTATTAATGTGAATAATAATATAATTCTATATTTATTATTTATATTAATATATGATTTGACGAATAAACACTAACGGTCGTTAATTAGTTAATTAATTATAACTAACTAATAAGGCTTTTTAATTAATGGGTAATTAAATGTAATTAACCATAAATAATTAGAAAAGTCAAAAAGTCAACCCCAAGGGGTGTTTGCTTGTGTTCGACCGGATCTAGACCCGAGAGGGGTTTGGATTGGGATTTGAGCTATCTTTTCCTACAAGGAATGTAATTTAGGTAAACCCTAACTTCATCCTTATATAAGGAGGATCCTAGAGCTCATTATTCTCATCCCTTGTCCTCTCTTTTCTCTGGTTCGATTGCAGGAAGAAAACCAAAGGGTTTTCTGGTTTTGTTTTATTAGTGTTATCATATTCGTTGGTCAAGAACTAGCATTCGGGTGATACTGCTTGACGTGTAGTGTATGAACTTCGTAGAGGTTACTTACTTTAGTAACTAGAAGTAGTTTTTCGGTAAAGCACGTTTATTACACGTGTGCGTGTACTTCAAGATCCTCGTTCGTCACTAGCTTGATTGCTAACGGTATGTTTCTTTATTTATGTTTTATGTGTTAATTATATATGTTATATGAATAGATTTGTTGTGTAGCTCGTAGAATATTAATTGTAATATTATTTGTTATTAGATAACAATTTCTAATAAAGGCATCACGAGCCAAATCATATAGTATATTAATTACATGAAAAACGTAAATATATGTAAAATATGCTACTTATATATGTGTAATTGTTGCCTTTATGTGAAAATTTATTTTAGAAAATTATTTATAGAAATAATCTTGCTTAAAATTAGTCACATAATTATGGTAATAATATATAGGATATATTTTACATGATCTTCTAAAATGTTTAAAAATTGTTTTGTTTACGTTTTAGATTTGCTATAAATATTTGCTGCTTATTTATCTTGGTTAATAAATTGTCAACCATGGATTACGTGCATGTAACCCATGGTTTTGTAAGCTTAAATATTTATATGCATGAGAATTTGTTATGTAATTATTTAATTGCAATATTCGAGAAGACCCTTTGTTGAATTAACTGCATAACTCATTCTTGTTTAGTATGATTAATTTTGTTTAATATGTTTTGCATGTTTTATATTTGTGGCGTTTTATTATTATGCAAAAATGATTTTCAAAATTAATATGGACTAAAAGTAAATGATTTTTATTGTGTGTATATTGATACATACACTTTGCAAAATCATAGAATACACGTAAATTTTGTAATTTTCTTGCAAAACGTTCTATAACGCAGGGGTTTAGTGGTTTTCGCAAGGGAACCCGTGACGGAACATGAAAGAATACACAATGTTTACATAAACAATTTTAACAGTATTTTAAGTACTTCGTTAATCGTTACTAGGGTTTGATTATTTCCCGTGGGGAATTAACCTCATCTGTAGTAAGATTTCTTATACTTAGAAATATTGTAAATAAATAACAACCCTAATTTTATAAATGGCCTGAAAATTTATAAAATTAAGGGATTTATAGAAAGATTTTAAAACAAATGAAAATGGAAAGGTTTTAAAATTAACTAGTGTCATAAGGTTGTATGCATGCTTCTTTATACACAAATTTTGGTAACACTATTTTATCAATTTATACCCTTAAAATTAAGTCAGTTTCCATCCAAGTATGAAATCACTTGAGTTTGTTCTTTTACTCTAAGAAAATCTTAGGTGAATTTGCAAAACAAGGTAATATAACAATCATATGGTCAGACCTGAGACTGTAAAATTACAGATTTTGTATTGAACGACTTATATCGAGTATGGTTGGTCAGACCTTCGACCCGAGGCACAAGATGGGATGAAACATGCTACTAGACACTATAATTCTAGATTATATTGCTCGGTGCCTCATAATGGCTAAGAGTTGCATATGTTGGCAATTATCTCACGCGGATTACCATTTGAGTTATACCATTTCTAGTAGATCAACTACATTATTGGTATATCGTCAAGTTGGATCTTAGACACTTACTAAAATTAATTGTTTATTTTTTGCAATAAACATGGGTAGTTAACTTTATAAGAGAAAATTATCAAAATACCAATATTTTCTAAACTTTTAATTGTTTTGTAGATGGTTGCTGCTGCCAAAACACAAACAATACGACTATCATGTCAATTCTCCAACAGGAGAAACTTACTGGACCAAACTTTACGAACTGGTTCTAAAACTTAAGAATCTTTCTTAGGTCTGAAGGGAAACTAGTTCATTTGGAACAGCCTATGATCCCTCTTCCTTATCCTATAGCATCTCAAGCTGCGCGTGATGCTTATGAAGCATTAAATGATGCGCAAAAAGAGGCGGCATGTCTTATGATTGGTAGTATGTATCCTAAACTTTAGAGGACACTTGAAAACTACAAGTCATATGATATGATCCAAGAACTGAAAACTATGTTTGAGGAATAAGCTAAACAGGAACTGTTTAAAACAGTCAAAGCATTCCACACTTGCAAACAGAAGGATGGTCAGTCATTAAGCTCATATCTCTTAAAGATGAAGAGCTACTTGGACACTTTGGAACGCCTAAGCTATGCAATGCCCAATGAACTTGGTGTGAGTCTTATTTTGAATTCTCTCAACAAGGACTATAATCAGTTTGTTTAGAACTATAACATGCATAGCATGGGGAAGACGCTAGTTGAGTTACATGCTATGCTGAAACTCTATGAGAAAGGTATTCTAAAGAAGGTTGAAACTCTCGTTGTGTTAGCTATACGGGAAGGTAAGATCCAAAAGGACAAGAAGAAACCGCAAGGGGCAAAGGGTAAGGCCAAGGGAAAGAATAAGCTTGCTTATGCTCCCAAGACCAAGATCTCATCACCGCCTAAGAGAGACAAACCGGCAAAGGACTCTATCTGCCACCACTGCAAGGAGGATGGTCACTGAAGGAGGAATTATCCGTCCTACCATGCTGAGTTGAAGAAGAGAAAAATGTTAGCGTGGCTAGTATCTTCACTATAGAACTCTATGATTTTCCTAATAATACTTGGGTGTATGATACGGGTTGTGGAACTCATATCGTTAATACTTCTCAGGGACTTAGAGAAAGCAGGAAGTTGAAACATGGAGCTTTAAGACTGTACATGGGAAATGGAATACGTGCAGCCGTTGAAGCTATCGAAAGTTTTGATTTAATTCTTCCTAGTGTTTTAATAATTGTATTAGACAACTGTCATTTCACACCTACTGTTACTAGGGGTGTTGTTTCAATTTCTCGTTTGGTTAATAACGGTTATATTCAAACATTTACGAATTATGGTATTTCTGTTTCGAAAGATAATGTGTTTTATTTTAATGCAATTCCACGTGATGGTATTTATGAAATAGATATGCATAATATTTATTCAAATGTTAGTTCTAATTATAATGTTAGCAATAAAAGAGCCAAACATGGGTTGGACTCTTATTATCTATGGCATTGTCATCTTGCACATATAAACAAGAAACAAATGGACATGCTTCAGCGTGATGGGCTCCTACAACCCACCCACGATAAATCACATAAGAAGTGCAAGTCTTGTATATCTGGGAAGATGGCGCGCAAGCCTTTTCCACATCAAGTGGAAAGAGCTAAGGATATGTTAGGATGTATACACACTGATGTATGTGGCCCTTTCAGAACTGTGTCAAGAGAGGGTGCTAATTACTTCATTACCTTTACGGATGATTTCAACCGTTATGGTTTTGTTTACTTGATGAAACATAAACATGAGGTGTTTGAAACATTTAAGGTCTTTCAAAATGAAGTTGAAAATCAACTCGGTAAAAAGATAAAGGCTATTCGATCTGATCGAGTAGGAGAATACCTGAGTCATGAGTTTGTGAATCATATGAAAAGTTATGGTATTGTAACAACCCGAGTTTCAGGTCAACGTTTATCCCGAGCTATGATAATTATTTTTATACGTAATTAATTATAGTCGTTTATACTATATAAGGTTTGGTGAAAATTTCTATTTATAGGGTAATTTTAAGCCGTAATTAAGTTTCTATTTGTTTTTAGCGTCTGAGAAAGTCAGAAAAATTTAAGTTGTTGCTCCGAGAGCGTGATTTTGTTATTTTTGTATTTTACGGCGTTTCTCTGAGTTTTTGTAAAAACCGTGTCTAAATGTCGTGTTTTACGTGATTTAACGTTTTAAAGTAAAATTAGTGGGACAGATTTAAAATATTTACTAACGTGGTGTGACCCGAGTCTTTGGCCGATTTTATTAATAAAAGAAACACATTTGTATTAGTTTTAAAAGACTTAAAGGTTGGAGGGGCTAAAAGTGTCAAGTGCCTAAAGTTGTTTTCCTATAAATAGCACCTAATACTCACACTTATAACTCTTTCACTAAAAAAAATTCTTCCTCCTCCCTTGTTACCATCCACGACCATCCACCCAAACACACCCCATTTCCCGTCAATTTTTTGACATGCAATTAAATCTGTTTACATATTATAAATCCTTGTATCGAGGCCTACAAATCCCATTATTAAAATCCTACATGCAATAAGTTTTGAAGAAGTTAGATTTTTGGTCAAGTTCTTGTAGTTTTTATCTTAAGAGGGTGTTTAGTATTGCTAGATTATTGTTATTAGCAAGATGTTTGATTAAAAAAACGTTGGTTTATTTGGTCTTGGTGGTTCGTCCAATTTTAAAGCAAAGGGGGAAACAAAAATTGATTGTTGTTATAGCATTATGAGTATACTAGTTACATTTCTAGTGTGGGTAATTTGATTATATTGCGTGTATTATGATTATTGCTATACGATTTAAGTGCGGAAATTATTGAAAGTGTATTTGGTTATTGACCAAAGTTTGATGGTTTTGGTATGCTTAAATAGGATAGTTAAGCGTGTTTTGATAGTCAGATTATGTCAAAATTTTCGTTTTAATAGGTTTTGGGTTGACCAAGTTTGACCAAAAAGTTTGACTTTCTCGTAGCGAGTCGAGAAATTTTTGAAAGTTATTTTTGATAATGAAAAGTGATAGTGTTCGCCTTTAGCTACGGTTCGCTAGGTGGATCTTCACGTAACTCTTAATAATAAACATTTTACGGCCGAGTCAAGTTTGGTTATTTTTAGGGTAAAAGTCAACTATGAAGTTTGACTTTTGAAAGTCAAACTTGCGTATACTTTTGAATATGGTTTGTAATGAGCAATGGGTTCGTAATGTTAGTTAATTGATGACGAAATATGAAGTTCGGATTATATTATCCTTACTTTCGGTAACTTTCTAAAAATAGAAACTTTATGGAAAAGTGTTGTGATATTGTTAGTGCGTCAAAGTAAAATGTTTTGCGTCGCACTTGGAGATTGTAGTATATGATTGTATATACGTAATAGTGATATATATATATATATATATATATATATATATATATATATATATATATATATATATATATATATATATATATATATATATATATATATATATATATATATATATATATATATATATATATATATATATATATATATATAGATGCAAGTATGCGTTATATGAATTATTATACTTTTAGTCACGTACTGCTATATATATTATATAGGTCGCGGTTAAGACGTGAAGCTATTTGCGCTTGTTGATTTGATTGGATTGGATTTTTTGCTTTAGGTGAGTTCATAGCATCGCTTTTAAATACTTTGATTGTTTTTAAACCCACGAGGGGATACATGTTTGTTATATAAAATCGAACACATATGATTTTATGGTATGTTGGACCCGATTATGAGATTGTTTTCGCATAAGTAGCTATTGTCGAAGTCCCTTATTTCATGAACCGTTAATCGCCTTGTGAGGTGAACGGTAATGCATTAAATAGATCTATTGGGTTTGACAACCCTGCCCGGGGTATGAATCCTTGTGAACACCTTGTCAAACGGACATATTGTATTTAGAAAGTAGTAGGTATATGACAATAATACCTTGTTTTGGGGCAAATTGACATATTAAATGACATATGTGTTGTTAACGTTTGGTGTCATGAGCTTATTGCGTGAAAGAAAATAGATTGTTATACGTTGTATTCGTTGCAATGTTTTCCCGAGAACTAATTATATGTTCAAAGATTATTACTTATTGATTATTTTAAACTCTATGAATTTCACTCAACATTGTTGTTGACGTTTTAAACATGTTTTATCCCAGGTAACCAAGGATGAAGGCAACAATGGTGTGGAGGTGTCGTGTGTGTGATGGATTTGGTGAAAGACTACTTGTGTGTTCCTTGTCTTTCAAAAATAATGTATTAAGTGTGGTTGCAATTTTGTGGGGACCTAAACGCGTTTTACTCTGATAATAATGGAACACATGTTTGTTAAACATCTCATTTGGGTCATTTTCTATTATCTTGGTGAATGGTGCTATTTAGTAACACCCAATTGCTAATTTCGCTGCGCAATCCAAAGTTGTTTGGTTTTGGGTGTTACAGAGTGGTATCAAGAGCCTAAGGTTATAGAGAACTAGGTTGAGTCTTTTGAGAACCTAAACTATAATGCTTCTACACGCACGCTGAGACTCCTCGTTGCCATTGGTTACATGTGAAAAGAAAAGGTATATTTATACATGTGTTGTATGTATAAATGGTTATGTAAAGGTATATTTATGCATGTGTTGTATGTATAAATGGTTATGTATTGGTATGTTCTTACATGTGTTGTATGTATAAATGGTTATGTATGGGTATATTTATGCATGTGTTGGATGCATAAATTGTTACGTATTGGTACATTTATGCATGTGTTGTATGCATAGAATGTCATGTAATTATATGATAACTATTATTATATATGTTTGGAGTATATTTGGGATAAACTGAACGAGAATGTCACGAATTGTGAATTTTGTTTGTTATGCATTTATGCAAACTGTTATTTTGGATAATAGTGTTCCAATAAGAATAAGAAGTGATACGCTATTAAGTAAGTATTATACAATATTTCTAGGTTATCATGGTGAACGTAATTCCTCCCGATCATGTAGATGATGTACCCGTTGTTGAGCCGAATCAACACCATGATGTTTTTGTTATTCTTGAGCCTGTCTTAAAGGATGAAGACGAGGACCGGAAGAGGAAGAATTTGAGGAAGAAGAAGAACCTCAAGAAGAAGAAGACGATATGGAAGTCGACATCGAGGAAGATGGGAATGAGCCAAAGTTGACATACCCTTATGAAGAGGTGGATCCTCTTAACCCTCCGCCGCCTGCTTCTGATTCAGAGCTTGAGGATGTGATTGAGGTTGAGGACACGATTGAGTCCGAGGATGAGACTGTTCCTGCTAGTGTCTATGAGGTAGGTGAGTCATCTACTGCCCCTTTCCTTCAAGAGGACAGTGATGGTCTATTTCCTGGTCTCATGAGGAGGGACATTAACTCTCTTTTTGGTCGGATGGATTCTCTTTCAAGACGATTGTGTGGTCGCGAGATGGCGCATGCATTGGTTGAAAAGAAGGGAGAAGCAAAGGACGAGTATTATGGTAAGTTGATTTTGGATTTGGGTAATGAAGTGTGTTCTAGTGTGGAGCAAGGAACAGCTGCAATGGAAAAGATGGTTGAAAAGCTTGGTAATGCTGAAGAGAAAGCTGAGTGTAAGAAATTAAAGAAAGAACTGGAAGAAGCAAGGTTTAGCAACACATTTCTTCGTATGCAAAATGAACGATTCGAGAGAGATCTCTATTAGACTAGAGTTCGAGCTCATGAGTTCTATTGAGAGATGCTCCATAGAGGATTTGTGTTTGAAGAAAGATAGAATGAGGCTATTGATGTTCCGGTTGAAGATGAGAATAGTCCATCATCTGAGCCGCGAGGATCTCCTCGTGATCCTTAGTAGTTTAGTTTCATTAGTAGTAACTTTATTATGTAATCACTAAACTGACTCCTCGGTTAGTAAACTTGATGCTAATGGTTGTAACGATTTGTATCATTTCATGAACAATGCAACTATGTATTAACTCTTTGTGATGAATAATGAATGACTATCTATTGATTACTACTTGATGTTGTGTGACTGTTGTGTGATTGATTTTTCATTGTATCATGTTATGAGTATGTCATGTTATGAATGCTTATCAAGTTGTTTTCTGTGTGACGTGACAGAATCATGCCTCTAAAGTCTGCACCTTTGACTCAAGCTATTGTTCGTCAAATGATCAAGGAAAGTGTCGATGCTGCTATTGCTGCCAAGAGGGCGTGACATGCAAATGATGGAAATGATGCAAGAGGATCTGGACCAGTTAGGGGTCAAGATGCCACACCTGTTGTTCGTGAGTGCACTTTTGCTGGATTTAAGAAGTGCAATCTTATTGTTTTTCGTGGTGTCGAAGGAGCTGTCAAATTACGAAGATGGTTTGAGAAAACCAAGAGTGTTTTTGGAATCAGTAAATGTGCAGAGGTCATGAAGGTAAAATTTACTGCTGCTACACTGGAAGGACCTACTTTAACTTGGTGGAATTCTAAGATTTCTACCTTGGTTTTGGAGACTGTGAACCAAATGCCTTGGACCGAAATGAAACAATTGATAACTACAGAGTTTTGTCCAATAGAAGAACTTCAAAGAATGGAGCACGAACTGTGGAACTTGAAGGTCAAGGAGAATAACATTGTCACTTATACTCAGAGATTTAATGAGTTAGCTTTGATACGTCTAAGGATGGTAGAGCCAGAAAGTGTAAAGGTTGATGCTTACATTCGGGGATTGACTGATAACATCACGGGTGAGGTCACTTCTTCTAGACCTACCAACCTGAAAAAAGCGGTGCGTATGGCCTATAATTTGATGGAACAAAAATCGCAAGCTAGGGACAAAAGGATTCTGGAAGGAAAGAAGCGAAAGTGGGAGAGCTTTCAAAGTGGGAATAGTAGTGGTAAGAGCAACCAAAAGGATAACTCACGTCAACCTTCGTAGAATAACCAAAAGCAAGGGAACGCACGAGCTATGACCACTACTCCGACTGAGAAGAAGGTGTCTTCTGGATCACTTCCTGTGTGTGAATGTTGTTTTACTTGCCATGTTGGTCAATGTACGATCAAGTGCTACAAGTGTAGAAAGGTTAGGCATAAGGCAAGGTACTGCAAGGAAAAGAGTGTTGCCACGGGTGCTAACGCTCAACCTATTTGGACTTGCTATGATTGTGGTGAGCAAGGTCATACGAGGAACCGATGCCCAAAGAAAGTCAAGCAAGAGGAGACCGAAGAAGTTTATGGCCGAGCTTATGCTATTAAGGATGCTGAGCCGCAGGGTCTGAATGTGGTTACTAGTACGTTTCTGCTCAATAACCGCTATGCTTCTGTTTTATTCGATTCGGATTCCGATTGAAGTTTTGTGGATACTAGATTTAGTTCCATGCTTAATATCAAACCGGTTAAAATAAAAGTTAGTTACGAGGTAGAATTAGCTGATGGAAGGGTAGTTAGTACGAACACTGTTTTGAAAGGTTGAACTTTGAATTTAGTGAACCATCTTTTTGAAATCGATTTGATGCCAATTGAGCTGGGTACATTTGACATCGTAATCGGTATGGATTGGCTTGTTAAGCATGATGTCGTTATCGTTTGTGGTGAAAAGGTTGTTCGTATACCTTATGGAAATAAGACGTTGACAGTCGAAAGTGACAAAGGTGTGTCTCGACTAAAGGTCATATCTTGTATTAAGGCCCGTAAGTATATCGAGCGAGGTTGTCATTTACTTCTGGCACACGTGACAGAGAAGAAATCGAAGGAGAAACAATTGGAAGACGTGCCTGTAATTCATAACTTTCCTGAGGTGTTTCCTGAGGATTTGCTAGGACTACCACTACCGAGGCAAGTAGAGTTTCGAATTGATCTGATACCAAGGGCTGCACCTGTTGCACGTGCACCGTATCGTTTGGCATCGTATGAGATGAGAGAATTATCGGTACAACTGTAAGAGCTACTGGAGAAAGGATTTATTCATCCGAGTTCATCACCGTGGAGAGCACCGATGTTGTTTGTGAAGAAGAAAGATGGATCTTTTCAAATGTGTATAGATTACCGCGAGTTGAACAAGTTGACTGTCAAGAATCGTTATCCTCTCCCGAGAATCGACTATTTATTTGACCAACTTCAAGGTTCGAGCGTGTATTCTAAGATCGACCTGCGATCAGGATATCACCAGTTACGTATTAAAGAAGATGACATTCTAATTATAGCATTTAGAACTCGGTATGGTCACTTTGAGTTTCAAGTGATGCCGTTTGGATTGACTAATGCGCCTGTTGTGTTTATGGACTTGATGAACCGAGTATGCAAAACATATCTTGACAAGTCTGTCATTGTGTTCATTGATGATATTTTGGTTTATTCTAAGGACGAAGAAGAGCATGGAAAGCATTTGAAGATTATTTTAGAGCTGCTTAAGAGAGAGAGATTATATGCCAAGTTTTCAAAGTGTGATTTTTGGCTAGATTTGGTACAATTTCTTGGTCATGTGATTGATCGAAATGGTGTTCATGTTGATCCTGCCAAGATCGAAGCCATTAAGAATTGGGCTGCACCAATGACGCCAACAGAGGTGAGGCAATTTCTTGGATTGGCTGGTTATTATCAGAGGTTTATTGAAGGTTTTTCTTTGATTTCTAAGCAACTGACTAAGGTGACTCAGAAAGATAAGAAATATGAATGGAGAAAAGAAGAAGAGGAAGCTTTTCAGACATTGAAGAAAAGTTGTGTAGTGCACCGATCTTAGCATTGCCCGAAGGAACAGAAGATTTCGTGGTTTATTGCGATGCGTCACTCAAGGGTTATGGAGTCGTGTTGATGCAAAGGGAAAAGGTGATAGCATACGCTTCTTGACAATTAAAAGTCCATGAAGAGAATTACGCTACTCATAATTTGGAGTTTGGAGCCGTTGTTTTCGCTCTTAGATTATGGAGACGTTATTTGTATGGAATGAAGTGTGTGGTTTTCACCGATCATAAGAGCCTATAATATAATTTGAATCAGAAATATCTAAACATGAGACAATAGAGATGGATTGAGCTGTTGAGCGATTATGATTGTGAAATTCGGTATCATCCTGGAAAAGTAAATGTTGTGGCTGACGCCTTAAGTCGAAAGGAAAGGAATAAGCCATTCGTGTTAAAGCTTTAATGATGACTGTTCACAACGATCTACCAAAGCAAATTCTTGAAACTCAAAAGGAAGCAATGAAAAGGAAGAATGTGAAGGCATAAAATTTAGGGAGATTGATTAAGAAAATATTCAAGTTTAGCCCCGATGGAACACGTTGTTTTGGAAATCGTGTCTGGTTGTCGTGATTCGGTGGATTGAGGGATTTGGTTATGCATGAGTCGCATAAGTCTAAGTATTCTATCCATCCGGGATCGGATAAGATGCATCAAGATTTGAAGATGTTGTATTGGTGGCCGAATATGAAAGCTGATATTGCCACGTATGTTAGCAAGTGTTTGACTTGTGCGAAGGTTAAAGCCGAGCATCAGAAACCGTCTGGATTGTTGCAACAACCTGAGATTCCCGTTTGGAAATAGGAAAGTATTACTATGGATTTTGTGAGTGGACTGCCAAGAACGCCGAGTGGGTATGATACGATTTGGGTCATTATTGATCGACTAACCAAATCAGCTCATTTCCTACCGATGAAGAAAACGGATAGCATGGAGAAGCTCACGCAACTATATTTGAAGGAAGTTGTGTGTAGGCATGGTGTTCCTGTTTCGAT
>BQNB010130977.1:0-18852 GCA_026074375.1 Tanacetum coccineum
TACCCGATGTGTTTCTTTTCACGCGGTGATGTATCTGTTGTTTTAGCATTTTACATTTTTGTTGTATTCCCTATATTTTGCATCTTGTTGTATTACGAACAAAAATACTATGGATCTGATTAAATAAGGCTTCGCGTTGAGTATTTTATTGCTTTATCTTCTTCGTCATAATCATATATTGGTATGTGCCCCACCTCGTATCTTGGCATGATTTGAAGTCATTACCTGGAAATCTTTCAGATGTATTTAGTATTTTATTGAGAAGGCGTTTATTGATTTGTAAATGAGAAGGATATTTTGGATTGATAAAATGTCGAATAGTTGAAGAAAGAAATTGATTTTTGTAGGGATTACTGTTTCTTGTCTGAAGTGTTATGTGTGCCCCCTTTTGAAATGATCCTTCATAGTGTTCATCGGAAATGGCTTCCCTATTTTCATTTTCTAGGTACATGATTGTACTCTTCGTTTGTTGGGCAACGAGCATACTTGTTTTGCACTGAGCAGAAATTTTGATATCGTTATTTCCTTGACGTATTACGATGTTTGCCATTTGATTCTAAATTTATCAAACATAAGGTTCTTCCTATACTAGGTAAATGTACTCGGAAACTTTTTAGGGCAGAATTGTTATTCATTTATTATTTCATGAAAGCAAAGTACAAGTCTTTATTAATTTTTCTGCCTAGATATTTCCTTGCAAGTTAGGATACATTGTTACAGCGAGTCTGGCTATCTTGTTTATAGATTTAGGCGGGCTAGAATTTTCTGAATTTGTTCATGATCCTCAACACGCCTGCTCTCGGTATCTGCTACCCTTATCTGCAATATTGCGATCTCGCTCTCGGCAGCTGCGAGGGAATCCTGCAATTCAGAGATCAGGAGCTCTTTGTCTTCGGTGTCTGCGTGAAGAGTGTCAATCTCTACTTCCAGGTCCTCTAGTCTGGCCGTCACATCTTCTGGGTTGAGTTCTGATGTCTCGGATGCTGGTTTACCGTTAGAGAAGGTAATGGCTTCTGGGAAGAATGGCGGTGATGGTGATCTGCTTCTCTTTCGAGATGGCCCAGGCGCTTGTGATATTAGAGCACTGAGGTTATTTATTTCTTGGGAGTGTTCACGCCCTGTAGCAGGGGTCAAAGTTAATTCTGGTTCAGGTAATTGGGTTGTCCGAGAGGTTGGCGAATCCATTCTTCTTGGAGTGGGGTGTTCCGTGGCAGCTTCCTGTTCCGGGGAGTTATCAGGTACGTTGTTGGAAAGTGATTGAGACGTTTCTCGAATACGTCCTGCATATGACAAAATAGGGTTTCTTCTTTTTACATCCCATATCTGAGTAAAGATTAACTTATGAGGGTCATATATTTTTAAGATAATGTGTATTGCACGTTTTGAATGGTTATGCATACTATGTCTCGAGATATGGCTAGGAGTGTTGGATTTAAGCATTGGTATGTTTCTTGTTCGTTTGGGAATTTATTCACAATTATTAGTGGTATCCTTATGTTAAGACCTAAGCCGGTGGCCGGATAGTGTGGTAGGCTTCCGGACGATAGGTGTATATTAGTGGAGTTCATATCATCCTTGACCCAGGGCTGGTGTAAACCTTTATATTTTAAGTATTTTGTGACTATTGTATCTTACCTTTACCAGGGGTGTCTTCTTATTATAAGTTTGTTGTTCACGTTTCCCGATAAAGCGACATTCGTCAATTATTGGTGTGTTCAAGCGGCATGTACTTTTTGGTAGGTTTTATATACTTTGAAACACTTTTAAGGGTATACCGACATAATGGATAGTAGTATAGGTATTTTACAATAGTTGTTATAAAGATTCCTTGTGTAGTGAGGTAATGAGTGGGTGATTAGCAAGACATCCCAAAGTGTTTATGTAAGTAACCCTCACAAAATGAGATAGTACGGATGTAATTACTAACAACACCCATAATGTTATGTAAGTGACTCTTCGTAGTGTGATGTTGGTTTTATGGTTAATTATTTGGTGAGAGTCATGGTAGTTTCCTTGCACTAGAATGATATAAATGCGTAATCCACATGATATGATATCCCAAGATGGTGAATGATAATGTGTAGCCTAGTGAAACATGTTTTCCATGGCGGACAAGCGGTACTTTAGTTATTTAACAATATAGTGCCAAGCAGTTGTTAACTTATGAAGTAATTAGTGATAGATAATGCGTATGCTATTCTGATATGTACTTAA
This sequence comes from Tanacetum coccineum, assembly GCA_026074375.1. Taxonomy (NCBI): domain Eukaryota; kingdom Viridiplantae; phylum Streptophyta; class Magnoliopsida; order Asterales; family Asteraceae; genus Tanacetum; species Tanacetum coccineum. Next base: position 2,215 of record BQNB010130977.1, read on the forward strand.
GAGCTAGTTATAGTCTAGAGTTACTTAATGCAACTTAGTTCTCTATAACCAAGGGCTCTGATACCAATCTGTCACACCCCCAAATTCACTGCAGCGGAAGACTGGATTTGGGATTGTGACTTCATGACGTGAAGAGTCTTGCTCTTGCTTACGAGAAGGGAGATTTGACCTCTTACATGCCAATTTACCAATGCAGAATCCATATATTCCATAATATAGATAACACTGAGAAAACATTGCTACAAGTGTCAACATACATGTTGAGTGAGTTCATAGGTTTGTTGTTTGATATATAATGATGAACCACCCCCAAGATTTATAGCCATGGCATGAATAATAGCTAAAAATCCCCCAGTTTCTTATAGCACAATGAAAAGTGTTTTACTATTGTCTTGCTCATGACACTGAAGCGTTAACATATATCATCATAGGTAAGCCCGTGCAGATGTTCAACCCGCAACATCCGTATATGACTCAAATGAAACTGTGTTTGCTTGACTAATGTCAGTCCAAGACAAACAGGGATTGTCAATCCCGATAGATCTATCCATAACATTCGCGCTCCCTCAACCGGTCATCCGGTCAAGAAATTGACAGCTCATGATAAATTGGGCAATATAGCAAGTTGGGTTGAATAGTGACTTAGACCCAAATAGTAAATCAGTAAATGTACTTGTGTTCAACTGTTAAAAATTAAGCAATGTTCTCACCCCAAAAGATGATTTAAAACAGTAAAGTAGGGGCTATGAAACTCACCTTGTCGGTTAATCGATGGATATTGAGAGTGGATTGAGGCACGTCAAATAGCGACTCAATCAAACACCTAAGTAATTATAACAGTTTCTGAGTTTACATTCTAAAATTTAATGTACAAAGTAAATTATGCAAATGGCCAAAAGGCATGGTCGTTTATGAGTTAACGTTTTATGTTTTCAAAGTGTTGATTTAACCGTTGGTTCTATGGATGGTACACAATTACGCTCTTATAAGTATTTATACCTAATTTACTGTAAATATGAGTTTAAGATCTCATGTCATATTGTTAAATAATACAATTTAGGTTTTAATAACTATTATTTACCCACTATTGAGGTTACATATATGTATGTTTATCTCGCTCATTTACCTACTCTAAACGCTTAATTAAAATTCGTTGGAATGTCTGTTTTATTAAGTTTGCGTCAATGTGAGAACGTCTAAAAATTTATTTACTTGTATTTAATATTCTCATGTTTCATGATTTACCATTTTAAATCATATGTCTTTTAAATCATAATTTAAACTCAAATAAGTTTTGAAAATATTTTTAGTGTTAACTAAGATTCATGAGCCGGGATAAACTCGTTTTCTTCCTATTCTTGCATGTTTAAATCTTATTCAGTTGGCATCAACACGTCTCCATTTTAGACACAAGGACGTTCGGTGTGTGGAGCAACTCAACAACAGATGTTGCATTCCTTTCTCTTTTTGTTGCCCACTTCTGAGCAACAACAAATGAGTTTTTTAAAACTCACTGTTTTGTTCCCTTTCTCCTTGAAATCAAGAATCAAATTGTATATATTAGTTGTTACATGTTACTTCCTTTATTGTTTTCCTTTTTGATTCTGACGCAACATACAGAAAGTTTGACATAAATTATTTGTGGTGTCATTTGCTTCCACTCAGGCACCCTTATATATATACAGGTTCCTTTTGTTACGCCGCATAGTATTATCTCTTTAGGGTTAGTCACGAAATATAGGGGTCAAAACTAAGGTGATTGGTGCGGCTCTTAGAAGCACAGGCTGTGACAGTAGCGGTAGCGCTGCCAAATTCAGGGTTTCGACCCATTGATGGCAGTGTGCGTGCTTTTATTTTGACTTGCGACGCTAACAACAGCGAGCCAAAGGCTTGCCATGGTTCGTCTTGAGTCATTTGGTCATGTTCGCGCTACACTTTCATGGTCACACTAAAGAAGTTCTTTACAATGACTCACGGGTAGATCCATACTTACTTAGTCATTCCATACTGTGTTTTAAGGTTTGTTGCAAGTTAATTTGGAGTCTTTTTTTTGTTTCTTATTCATAAGGGTTGTTTGCTTGGGGTTACTATGCTTCTCATGCTAAGTCGTTTACTCGTTACTATAGTTATGCCAATATTGTTATTTCATGAATGTTATGTTGTAAGGCGTTGGCATGCGCAAGTTTACAAGGATCACCGAATGAGTGAGACCATGTCGTGTCAGTTGTCTCTCAAATCATGCAAGGCCGAGGTTCCGTCAAGCTATAATATGGATGGACATTTTAATGAAAGTTGGCTAAGCCACAATGGACGGACTTACCGTGGTTAAAGTTTGCCTCCGACGACGAGAAAAATGGCAATGAGGATGGGTCGACCTCCCTTGGCTTCTACGTGCTCTAATCGGGTGTCTTAAGTTTACGAATGCAATGAAAACCCAAATTGAACCTTACTTATTCACTACTTGCTTATGAATGATTTTTTTTTGTTTTAAGTGAGAAGTGTATGGCATTCCATTTATACTAGTGGTCGTTCCCTCATTCCTGATAATTTTCAATCTTGCATGAAAGTTGGCATTATTTTCATTCACTATTGAGGAATCTAGACAATGATGGTTTTCTTTTTTTAGTAACATATTTGTGTCTTTGACTCATGACACTATATTAAGAATGCCTGCTAACTTTGACTATACCATTTGGTAATTTGGATCAGGTATTGACATGTGAATGAAAAAGGGGTACCAAGTGATAAGACGTACCTATTTCTTGTGAGAAAACTAGTAGGGTATTGTGTAGAGATTTGCGATGATGGATGTTTGGCCATTATTATGAGTTGGTTTTATGTATTTTCATGTGCATATATCTGATATTGGTTTATATACATTCTTAAGTGTATATTGCTTTTGAGTTCTTTTAAAGGTTTACATGATATTGAAGTAGATGGGTTTCAGGATAATAATTCTAAGTAACGACTTTGCCTTTGGACAAATAAAAAAAAATTGATATTGTTTTTATCGCTATGGTTCTAAATTATCCTTTTATGAACAAGAGCAATAAGTGGTGATATTTGTGTGCAATTTAAACTTTTTATGACAAAAATAATGCGTTGACGACCATAAGATGACTTCTCGTTGAAAATTGTCGGTAAACTTGCAAACTTGCAGTACATGACTTTTACCTACACAGGGAGAATCTGGTTTTTCTTACGGGGTGTCACAGTAGGCTCTACAGCTTATTAATAAGCTCCTTGAGCTTATTAAGGAGTTGATACACTTGTGGGACTTATATGGCCTTAATATGTATTAGAAACCAAATCGGACCTTTAATGGGCTTGACAACCCATTTCCGTGGCCAGAATGGGTCCATAAGCCACGGAATAGCTTGGATAAATTATTTGGACCTTTTGAAAATATAGCACACACCCTTCGAAACCCCTTTTCGGGTTCTTAATGGGCTATAGCCATTACGTAGCTTATTGGCTTATGGGAAAAGCCAATATTATGAAACAGCTTATCCAAGGTTTGCAACACTTATTTGAAACTAAAAATATAAACCATATTGGTCGGAAACGCTTAATGGGCCAAACGTAAACTTACGGGTTGAGTTATTGGGCTAACGAGTCCAATAAGCTCAAATAAGCTTATCCGAGCTTATTAACCAACTCAACAGCTTCATTAAACTTAAATGAGCTTAATAAGAGTTTTTGTACTTATGAAATCTATAATGGACCTTTAAATTGCTTAATGGGCCTTAACGAACCCAAAAAGCCCAATAAGCTTAAATAAGCTCGTCCGAGCTTATTTATAAGTGGATACAGCTTATACAGCTTATTGGGAGCTACTAAAACTTTTTGTCACTTTTTAGATCTTATTTGGACATAAAATGCAACTTTTGCAAGTTAGGGGACTAAGAGTGTAAATATAGAAACTTGAGGATGTAATCGATAAATATTCTGTTTTTACAAAGTATAGGGACTGTTTTTGCCAATAATAAAAACCTAAGGGTATTATATATAACTAAGTGATTTAAATGAACATGTATGATATCGGACTAGTCTTGGTACAATACGGATACTTATACACCAAAAGACACACGAATAATAAATAAGTATATTTATTATTAATACCTAAATACCGCGTATACTTCAAAGTATATAGTCGTACATCTTCCCAAGAGCAAACAAGGAAAACGAATACAATAAATGTGTACACCACCACGCAAGTGATAACAGTATATATAAACTAGCAAATTATTGTAGTCTATACAAGAGTCGTTAGCATAAACTAGTAGACTAAGACTTGACCGTATTTACTTAGGTATTTGACGTGTGATTTCATTTCAACCAATCTTGGATATATTTACCATTCATTGAGGACTATCTACTAAGGTGAGTTCATAGCCCCATGTTTTACCATATCAATGATTTACAACTTTTGGGGTGAGAAACATGCATTGTTTTACAAATTGGACGGCAAGTGTACATTTTATCATGATTAGTGTTTGGCCTTAAGTAGCGATAACCCATCTGTGCCTATTATCATGAATTGTCAATTACTTTGTGTGAGCGCGAATGTTATAAATAGATCTATTTGGGATTGACATCCCCATCCGGGTGAGTAGCTCTCACTGGTGTCACAGAGTGAACCAACGGATGTATACCATGTTGGATTCGGATGTTGTGGGTTAGGACATCATCACGGGCAATGTAGGAAATATATATATTGTAAACTCTTTTACATGTTGAAGGCTTCGGTGTCATTGTAGCTTAGGGGAAACGTAATTTCGCTTTGTTGGATGTTTGCATGTGTTGCATTATCAGACATTGGAAATCTTGCGGTCTTGCATTTTATTTACATGCATCCTATGAATTCAAACCTTTATGTTGACATTATAAGCATGTTTTTTAAGGTCAATGCGGCACGAGTTGCTAAGGATACTTTGGGGATACTCTTTGGGGAGCTTGCATAAAATAATTTGGAAGTCATTACTTCTTGGAATTTTTGTTATCTGATCTAATATCTTTGTCTATCGAATGTTGAACAAATTTAAGCCAATTGCGCTTTGTATTAAACAATTTCAATAAATCCAATGTATGTATTTTAAACGTACTTTTTAGAGGTCCGTTCTCATTTCTTGTGCTATTGATCTATGAAGTAGCGCTCCTAGGATTTATTTTTTCTGCTTGCGACCAATTTGGGGTTGTTACAGATTGGTTATCAAAAGACACAGGTTATAGAGAACCAAGTCAAATGTTTTTACTTGGACTATAACCGTTTTCAAACATTGCATCATACAAAGGGGTTTTCATGGGACATTCATTTATACATTACTTGTTGCATTAGTTGAGTATACTAGATGCTGCATGGTTCATATACGTGTTTATAATATATTAAGTATATATATATGAAGTCTTATATATGTACTAATGTAAACTCTGTTTGAGTGTTACAAATTTAGTCATGTCTTCTGCATCATTTGCGGTTACCTACACATATGTCTACACCGATTCTGAGCCAGGCAGGGTATTTTGGAGAGCTGACGAGGAGCTGTCGGACGGAGGTTCTCCACGAGTCATCGTATACGGATACGATGGACTCCCTATGCAGCCGATAGCCTCGCCATCTCCGAACTATGTGCCAGGACCTGAGCACCCATCGTCTCCCGATTATGTGCCTCGTCCTGAGCACCCACCTTCACCTGTTGAGGTACCATACGTACCTAAGCCGGAGTACCTCGAGTACCTAGTACCATGAATGATGTGCCACCCATCGGAGGACAGCCTTACCTGCCTGATGCTCACCGTAGCCCTTCACAGCTTCGTGGCGGAATCCGGGATCCGGAGGAGGATCCAGAGGAGGACTTCGAGGAGGATCATGCTGATTATCCTGCTGATGGAGGGGATGATGACGAGCCCACCGATGATGATGATGACACTGATGATGAGGATGAGGAGCCTTTTAAGGATGAGGAGGATGACAAAGAGGAGGAGGAGCGCCTAGCTCTGGCCGATCTCTCTGTCTGTACATGATTATCGACCCTGTTCATTCAGCTGAGGATACAGTGCTTTTGAGATGATGTGGCCTGCACTACACCTGTTCCCATCACTAGACGACACACGGATCGAGTCGCGTGATGAGTGTACACGCGTGCTATCATGACCTGCACGAGTCGTCAGCATCGTTCACAACACATACAACATAGCACCTCTATTTATCTCGTTACCCTCGATTGGCTGCACCCGCCAGAGGTCGAAGAGTATCGGTCGAAAAACGGACATTGACTCGCTACCACCTTCAAGACCTGTATCTCTACCACCATATCCACATTAACTTCACTTTTCTATCTCCACTACCTCCATAATTCCACTCACCTCTATTTACCACCACCGGTACCTACATCATTACCATTACCCCATTCATCATCACTACCACAGTTACTGCCTCACTATTACATACCACACAGTCGACCGTAGGGGGACACTCTGAGGTCGAGTTAAGCCACCTTCATATAAGAGGTTATGGTTCTGGCTGCTCTCACAATGAGGTTACTAGGTGGGAGAGAGTTCGACGGCTGCCCCTAGACCTACAGGAGGTCATGGAGCGGACTATGGATTTATCGACACGATGAATGCCGAGATCCGAAACCAGAGAGCCGAGGAGGTTGGCTATGGCATTAGGGATGTTTGGGTGGACCCATCAGAGGCTGTTGAAGGGGACAGAACAGGACGACTCATTGAGGGGTCTTTGTCAATGATAGGGTGACTGAGCCTCGCCTGTACGGCTACAGGAGCGGGACACTCAGGATATCTATGTGGTGATTGAGGACACTCAGGACAGGCAGACTCAGATATATCAGAGGGTTGACATATTGGCCAAGGATAGACAGTTTCACTATGAGACTGCACGACTATTGGATCAGGAGGCCTTCGTTTCTTGAGAGGTTTGGACACACTCTATTGGCTTGAGTACGACAGTCCACTATGGGCTGCAAGCATATAGAAACTTCTTACCCAGATGGGGGGAGAGATAGTATCGCGCTCACAGGAGTCACTAGTGGCGACATTGATTGCACATGTTTCATCACTACAAGGACAGTTATCAGCAACATTGGGATAGATTCAGGCTCTTCAGGCTAGAGATCAGACTCATGCAGGTGATCACGAGGAAGCTGGTAGTTCTGCCTACATTTATATTTTTCATGTTAGATTCATATCTATCATTTTCGTAGCACGGCCTAACGTATTATTGGGTTTTATTCCCCTGATAGCACGGCAAGTAAGTCAAGTAGGATTTGTATTTTTCATTTCTTGTATCAGACAATCATGTATGTTTTCCAATTATATATGATGTGTTGTATTATGTCATGTCGATCTCAATTCTGTTATGTGTTGTGATCCTAGTCATGTTATATAATCACTGTGTGATGTGATCTTGTTATACATACGTTGTACCCATGTCATGTTGTGATGTTTATGAAAACTCACGTATTTTTATATTGTTGTGATTTAGAACAATATGCCGCCAAGAAGAACCTCTGCTGCTGCCACTGCTGCTGCTGATGCGACGGCTGCTGCCCCAATGACAGCTGCTGCTGTTGAGCAACTGATCGAAGCAAGAGTGTCCGCAGCGCTTGCTAATCATGAAATTCTTCAAAATAGCACTAATGGTCATGGCGACGGTAGCCATAATTCTGACACTGGAATTAGAGGAACTGTACGCACTCCGCGTGAGTGTACGTACAAGGACTTTCTAAATTGCAAACCCCTTACCTTTAAGGGTACTGAAGGAGTGGTTGTGTTAGCACAATGGTTTGAAAGGATGGAATCAGTTTTCCACATTAGCAACTGTGCTGTAGAGAACCAAGTTAAGTTCGCTACTTGCACTTTCCTTGGAAATGCGCTAACATGGTGGAACTCCCACATGAAGGCTGTTACACAAGATGTTGCTTATGCTATGGACTGGAAGACACTAAAGAAGATGATGACGGACAAATACTACCCAAGGGGTGAAATCAAGAAGTTGGAGATTGAGCTCTGGAAACCTAAGGTGTAAAAGGTATGATGTCGCGAGTTACCAATCTGCATTCTAAGAGCTTGCATTGATGTGTGGGAAAGATAGGAAAGATTGTTCCAATGAGGAATTCGGAAGAGAGTTGGAGAAATCTGTTGGTGGAATTATTATTTGATTCGAGGAAATGTAATGTCATATAACCTAAGGACAATGGACGAATGAATTGAGTTATGCTTCTGATCGATGGATCAAAAAAGTCCTCACTATTTCGAAAAGGCAAAGCTGAACAGAACAAAAAGAGTTTGCTAACGATCAGATGGATCAAAAAGTCCTCACTATTGCTGAAAGACAAGTTGAGCAGAAGAGAAAGATAGAGTTTAATGCTGGAAATAATCAGGGGCACCAACAACAAAACAAGAGGCAGAACACTGGAAGGGCTTACACTGCTGGGCCTAGTGAAAAGAGGGAGTACACGGGATCATTGCCCCTGTGTAAAAAATGCAACTATCACCACAAAGGGCCATGTGCTCCCAGGTGTAATAAGTGCAAGAAGATCGGCCATCTGGCTCGTGATTGTAGTAGTTCTGGTCCCAATGGTAGTAATAACAATCGTGGGAACTCCGGAATAACTCAGAATGCTGGCACTTGCTATGAGTGTGGTGTTCAGGGGCATTTCAAGAGAGACTGCCCGAAGTTAAAGAATAAAAACCGTGGTAATCAAGGTGGGAATGGCAATGCCCCAGTAAAAGTGTACGTGGTGGGCAATGCGGGGACAAACCTAGACTCCAACGTCGTTACGGGTACGTTCCTTCTAAACAACCGCTATGCTTCTATCCTATTTGATACTGGTACCGATAGGAGTTTTGTATCTACTACATTTAGCTCCCTAATTGATATCACACCAACTACATTAGACCATTATTACGATGTTGAACTAGCCGACGGGAAAATAATTGGGATAAACACTATCATTCGGGGTTGTACATTAAACTTCTTAGATCATCCATTCAACATTAACTTAATGCCCGTAGAACTTGGTAGTTTCGACGTCATAATTAGTATGGATTGGTTGACAAAGTACCATGTTGTCATTGATTGTGCTGAGAAGATCGTTCGTATTCCCTGGAGAAATGAAACCTTAATTGTTCATGGTGACGGAAACAACCGGGGAAATGAGACTCGTTTGAACATTATCTCGTGCACTAAAACACAAAAGTACATGCTAAAAGGACATCATGTCTTTTTGGCACATGTTACTATAAAGGAGACTGAAGACAAGTCGGGGGAGAAGCGACTTGAGGACGTACCAACCATTCGAGATTTTCTTAAAGTATTTCCCGAAGACTTGCTGTTTCTTCCACCGACTCGACAAGTGGAATTCCAGATCGATTTGATACCTGGTGTTGCACTTGTAGCACGAGCACCTTATCGATTGGCTCCTTCTGAAATGAAAGAGTTGTCGGAGCAACTGCAAGAGCTAACCGACAAGGGCTTTATAAGACCCAGTTCCTCACCTTGGGAAGCTCCGGTCTTGTTTGTCAAAAAGAAGGACGGATCATTTCGAATGTGCATCGACTATCGGGAATTGAACAAGCTAACCGTGAAGAATCGTTATCCACTCCTGAGGATTAACGATTTGTTTGATCAACTACAAGGATCCAGTGTTTATTCTAAGATAGACTTGCTATCGGGTTATCATCAGTTACGAGTTCGTGAAGGAGATATTCCAAAGACCGCTTTCAGGACTCGTTATGGTCATTACGAGTTCCAAGTTATGCCATTTGGTTTGACGAACGCACCGGCAGTATTTATGGATCTCATGAATCGGGTGTGCAAGCCATATTTAGATAAATTTGTTATTGTCTTTATTGACGATATCCTCATCTACTCGAAGAACAAAAAAGAGCATAAAGAGCATCTTAGGTTAATCCTGGAGCTACTAAAGAAAGAGGAGATGTACGCTAAATTCTCTATATTGTGAATTTTTTATTCCTAAGGTACAATTTCTCGGCCACGTGATTGATAGTTAAGGCATTCACGTAGATCCCGCCAAGATCGAATCCATAAAAGATTGGGCATCTCCAACGGAGATTTGTCAATTATTAGGTCTTGCCGGTTATTATCGGAGATTCATCGAATGATTTTCAAAAATTGCTAAGCCAATGACCAAGCTCACTCAAAAGAAAGTCGCCTTTGAATGGGTTGACAAACAAGAAGCAGCTTTTCAGACATTGAAGAATAGATTATGTAGCGCGCCCATTTTAGCTCTCCCTCAAGGAGCTAAGAACTTCATTGTGTATTGCGATGCGTCGTATAAAGGATTGGGTACTGTGTTGATGCAAAACGAGAAGGTGATTGCTTACGCATCACGGCAGTAGAAGATTCATGAGAAAAATTATACTACTTATGATTTGGAACTTGGTGCAGTGGTGTTTGCTTTAAAGATTTGGAGGCACTACTTGTACGGTGTTCACAGATCATAAGAGCTTACAACACATTCTTGACTAAAAGGAGCTGAACATGAGGCAACGTCGCTGGTTAGAGTTGCTCAGTGATTACGACTGTGAAATTCGTTATCACCCGGGGAAAGCAAACGTAGTGGCCGATGCCTTAAGCCGTAAAGAACGGATTAAGCCATTACGGGTTCGAGCCTTAGCCCTGACTATTGGTTTGAATCTCCCCAAACAAATTTTGGAAGCTCAAATAGAAGCACAGAAACCAAAGAACATCAAGAAGGAAGACGTAGGAGGTATGATCAGGAAGGATATACCGAAGGAAAAGTTGGAACCCCGTGCCGACGGAACTCTATGCTTAAATGGCAGGAGTTGGTTGCCATGTTATGGTGATTTAAGGACTGTGATCATGCACGAGTCCCACAAATCAAAATACTCTATCCATCCAGGTTCGGACAAAATGTATCAAGACATGAAAAAGCTATATCGGTGGCCCAATATGAAGGCCGACATCGCCACCTATGTTAGCAAATGTTTGACGTGTGCTAAGGTCAAGGCTGAACACCAAAGACCATCGGGATTATTGGTACAACCCGAGATACCTCAATGGAAGTGGGACAATATCACTATGGATTTTGTCACAAAGCTTCAAAGTCGGCCAAAGGTTATGACACCATTTTGGGTGATTTGTTGACCGACTTACAAAGTCTGCAATCTTTACGCCAATGAGAGAAACTGATTCCATGGAGAAATTGGCGAGAATGTACCTGAAGGAGGTAGTCACGAGGCATGGAATACCTGTCTCAATCATTTGTGATCGTGACCCTAGGTTCGCATCGAATTTCTGGAGATCACTTCAGAAGGCTTTGGGTACTAACTTGGATATGAGTACTGCGTACCATCCACAAACCGACGGACAAAGCGAGAGAACTATCTAAACTCTCAAGGATATGCTACGTGCTTATGTGATCGACTTTGGAAGTGGTTGGGTTAAACATTTACCATTAGTCGAGTTTTCATATAATAATAGTTATCACGCTAGCATCAAGGTTGCACCGTTTGAGACGTTTATAACGGTACAAAAGTGTCGTTTCACCTATTTGTTTAGGCGAGGTTGACAAGTTAACTTACCGGATCCAAAAATAGTTTTAAGAGACAACCGAGAAGGTCATTCAGATCAAACAAAGAATGCAAGCCGCCCGTGATCGACAAAAGAGTTACGCCGATTAAAGCGTAAGCCGATGGAATTTCAAGTTGGGGATAGAGTTATGCTTAAAGTTTCACCTTGGAAAGGGGTCGTACATTTTGGCAAACGGGGAAAGTTAAACCCTAGATATGTTGGACCTTTTAAGGTGCTGGAAAAGGTTGGACCCGTTGCTTACAAGCTTGAGCTTCCTCAAGAGTTGAGCAGGGTTCACAATATGTGAGTCCCTTTAGGAATAGATCTCTGCAGCCTATTAAGGATGATAGCCAAGATGTATAAATACAATTGACTATATAGAAACACTGATTATGAATATTATGTGTTAATGCGGAATCTTAACACAAGTACTAAGAAAAATAATGTAGAACTAAATAATAACTTCTATTAATCTGCTTTTGAGTGATTACATTACTAACTATTGAGATATGATTTTGTATGAGATATTTTGAGAAAAACGTATCTCTAACTATGCCAAGAGGGATCCTTTTATAGACTAAGGATAAACCCTAACAGGCTACAATCGCAATACATATCTTTTCCTTGAATATCTCATATCATATCTCTTAAACGTAACAACTATTTCTAACTAATGGTACTAACTAACTGGTCAGTACTTAACACTTTGTACTGTCATACTAACTATAACTAACGGTACTAACTATTTGTACTGTCAGTACTAAGTTAGGAAAAACGTAATTCCCAACAATCCTCCCTTAAACATGAATGTTGAACTCTTTTAACTTCATGTTTCTTTAACTTCTTTAATGCATAGAGGATGTATCCAAACACTCTCATAATTTCTTGATCTTTTAAACTCTATCCTTCTTCAGCAGCAACTTTGTCTTCTCAGCAACTCAGCAACTCTTTTCAGCAACAATCCAACTAAGTTGGCTTTGTAGTTTTTTGGCAAACTACCCAGCCATCAACGGATTTGAATGTTCCTTTACCAGACCTTGCTCTGGGATAGTTAACTCTATCATGATTAAAAACATGGTTGAGTTTAATTACCATACAGTTTTTGGATAAATCTGTCAACATCAACGGAATTGATTTTGGTCTTTACCAAATATGTTTGCTTTTGGACTAGCCAATGCTTCATTGCCATAACATGGTGCATTGATAAACCATATAGTTTTTAGCAAACTATCAGCTATCAACAGATTTGATTAGTCTTTACCATGAACTGTTTGATCATGGACTAGCCAACTCTTAACCATGAAGCAAGGTGAGTTGAGAACCCTACAATTTTTGGTAAATTGTCAACCATAAACGGATTTGAAGAATGTCTTAACACAGGGGGACGCCGTTTTGCTTATGGACTAGCCAGTTCTTATGCCTGTTAAGCATGGTGAACTGATGACCATTTGTTGTGTGGTGGTTAGCCAACACTCAAACCCTTCTCAATTCCATCAACCTTATTCTTCAGGTTCTAACTCTGCAAGTAGCTTCTTGACAAATCTAATCAACTCTAATGCCATAGTACTGTCTTCTTCAGACTCTAACTTTAATTTCAGCATTTGCACCAGTACTTTCTTTCTCAAAGGATACTTCTTCTCTACAAGCATATGAATGACTAATCCTGCCTCAGTCACTAAGGTATGTACCCCTGAAGAACTATGTAGCTTCCAACTCACTATATTCCAATCTTGCTGTGAATTCCAAAACTCATTTTCATCATCTGGGTTGAACATAACCATCAAATCTCCCCAAAGTACTCTATCAAAACCTTCAGGTATCTCATCTTGATATCTGTCCATTACCAGTTGATACACAACATTCAAATCTTCTCTATCAAATATTGACAACACCCTCATCAAAGTACTAAAATATCTCTTTTGTCCATTGCTTCTAATCACCACATTTTGATTAATTTCTTCTAAGTGTTCAGCTTTATCAGCCTGTGGTTTAGTTCCAAGACACTCTGTTCTCCATTCTTTGATAGGATATTTTCTGTCAAGTATTTCATAATCCACTTCTTTTTCCTCATCTGGAGCTATAGTTAAGTGTAATCTCAGCTCATCATTTTCTTTCTCACTATCATCTTCAGAAGTGTTTTGAATGTATCTTCTTTTCCTTGACTTCATCTTTTTCCTAGTACCAAGTTTTCTCTTTCTCTTACTTTCTTCTTCTTTACTCTCCTCCTGAACTTCTGCTTTACTCTCCTCCTTGACCATTTGATCCTTAGAGGAATCAACTCCTTTTTCATTCATCCTTTTGATCAATCTTTCATCTTCAGCAGACCCAATAGAAATGAAATCTTCATCTGACCTCTTTATCTTTTCATACAGAGCTTGTACTTCCTCAAACATCTTGATTTTCAATTCAGCATGCTTGAAGTTTCCTATATGCTTCAAGTAGGTCATCATTTATTTCTTAGTTGATTCTAGTTGGTGGTCTGTTCTGATGGCCTCTGATCTCTGTTAAGCAAGGAATTTTCTTTGAGCAGCAATTGTGTCATGAAGGAACTTTTCTCTTTCTTCTATTGTAAATTGCTCTCTTTCTTGTTCTTGAAGCCTCTCATCAAGCAGTCTATCTGCCTCAATTCTTGCCTTTATATCATCAAAATTCCTTATGAGAGCTTCATTGGTAGCTTTTTCTTCAGCTATTCTGTTTCTTTCTTCTTCAGCTTCCCACTCTTTTTGTATTTTCCTAGCCCTCTCTTCATCATTTTCAAGCTGTTTGAATTTCTTCTTAGCTTGAGGAATATCATCAGATTCACTGTCAGTTTCATCCTCCTCTTCTATTTTCTTCTTTCCTTTGTCTTTTGGATCAATTTTTGGAAGAGGCCTTAATGTCAGAAGTGATCTTGTAGAGGTAGGCCTAGGTCTGTCAGTTTCTTCAATATCCTTCAACTCTACACCTTTCTCCTTTTCTCTAGAAACTGCTTTGGCTTGACTCATGTTGAGAAGAACCTTAGCTATTGTTTCATCATCTCCAAATATTATAGAAGTAGGTGTTTGAGTGGCTTGAGTAACACTTCCTTCTTCAGTATGGTCTTCAGTACCTTTCCTTTGCCCATCGGTACTTTCAATTTGCTCTTCAGTACCTTTAATTTGTTCATCGGTACCTTTAATTTGCCTGTCAGTACTAACTTTGGATCCGTCAGTACTAATTATTGGTCTGTCAGTACTAACTTTCTCCTTGTCAGTACTAAGCACATCTTCAGTACTAAGTATATCTTCATCAAGCTCCTTCTCTTCATCCACTATTTCTCTTGTCCTCCCCACATCTTGAGCATTCTCTGTTTCCATATGATCAACTGTATCTTCAGGAAGCTCATCAAATAGAGGATCTCTTTGAACTGAAGGTTCACCTTTAGCAAACTTCCTCCCTTGTTTGGATACAGACTCTTTGTGCACCCTTTGTTTCTTGTGGAAGCTCTTTCTTTTTAATCTTTGCTTCAAGGAGACATTTTTTAGCCATGCTCTATGGTGGTGTATGACAGGTTTAGCTTGCTTCTTGAGCTTTTTGAGCTGAGCCTTCAAGTGTTGTATTTCCTTGGCTTGATCTGAAACTTGTGCACATAAAGAGAGACAAAGATCATAGACACTGTGGAGTGTCATTTCACCCTCATTCCCTGAAAGGGATTTATCACTGGATGAATGACCTCCAAGATTCCCACCAGAAGTTTCTGGAATAGAATCAAGAATGATAGGAGAGGTTGAAGGTCTTGGGGATGGGTCAGTCTGTTGCTCAATATGTACCTCACTAGTGTGAGCAGGAGATGAGTCAGTCTGTGTCTCATGAGGTACTTCACTAGTGGGAGCAGGAGAGGGTGTAGGTTGTACTTCAGATGGTCTTTCTGAAGGAGCACCCTCATCCTGAGTTTGGTTGAAACCAAATAGTAGCAAACAAAGGGGTGACTTTCCTTGAGAAATGTTTACCCTTTTTAACCATGAAAGAAAAGACTTTACTAGTTAAAGTATTTACAGGAAAATGATCTAAAGGTACAGATACATTAGCTAGTTGTTTACCTAAAAAGATAGAAATAAAATGTGGGTACATTACAAACTGTCATTTTTAGCAATCTAAACGTCTAAGCAACCATCAAAGATTAATTTGGAAAAAAATTATACATCTGATTAGATTCAAACAAATGCAGCCGTGGCGATGTTTAGTAGGAATTTGATCCCAAGAGGTGCTTTTTGAACTAAGACAATGATTTATTGTATGAAATAAAAACCTCCATTGGGGTGAAAACAAAGCTTTTATTAAATGTTAACACTGTTAAATCCCATTCAACCCGCATAAGAATTAATTGCAAATCAAATATAGCCTGTTTGGGTAATGAGTCTATCTATACCATCAAAAAGAAGATCACTTCTATTGATGCCTCAGAGAGAGACACAGACTTGCCAGCTACTTGGGCAGTAACGTGTCCTAACATTGTTGATATATTTTTGACTAGCAGACCGTCCAAAACTGTTCAACAAATGTAGTAGATAACAACAGACTTACAAGTTAGAGCATGATGAATGGAACTGCGCTTAAAGAAAATCAATGATCTCGTGATCATCTGCATTCCTTCAACTTCTTTCCCCCCCAAATAAGCGACATAGTTTAGCTAGGACATGAATCAAGAACCC
Source organism: Tanacetum coccineum (assembly GCA_026074375.1). Lineage (NCBI taxonomy): Eukaryota > Viridiplantae > Streptophyta > Magnoliopsida > Asterales > Asteraceae > Tanacetum > Tanacetum coccineum. The sequence continues at coordinate 18,463 of BQNB010130977.1, forward strand.
ATTTTTGTTGGAAGAGTGATCGTCGAGAAGAGAGAAATTAGGGCTTGTAAATGCGAATGTATGTTAGAGAGAGAATGCGTAGGGAACTACGGAATTGAGATGGGTTTATATAGGTTTAGGAGACCTATTTTCAAGGAAACTGTTTCAATTTACACTTTATACCCTTGGCGGTATTTTTCTTTAACGTCTCTATAGCGGTACAAACTTTGCACTGTCAGTACTAACTTTGTCCAATCAAAGAATGAACAATGTAGGTATCAGGAGTGCTTCAGTACCATCAATAACTCTTCTCAATGACTCTCTAAATCCTATCAAACCTCTTGAAATGCATCACCTATGCAACACCTCTGATACCACATGTTGAGAATCTTTTAAGCTCATCTAGGATTA
>BQNB010130978.1:0-18852 GCA_026074375.1 Tanacetum coccineum
TTTGAGGAGGTTAGGTGGGAGGCTGCAAAGAGAAAAGGGAAAGTGTTAGGGTTTACTGTATATTTTGGGGGGAAATGTTTTTGGGTATGAAGGGAATTTTAAGAAAATTAGATTTTGGGGGTAAATTTTATTTTGGTAAAATTAAAATTTTTAAAGAAATTACAAAAGTTTATATAATTATTGAGCAAAAGCATAAAACAATCACCAAGAAAAAATAAGTTGTTGGTAAAAAATGTTGGTAAATTAATTCACCAACGAAATTATGTTGGTATTATTATTTGTAGATTTTACCAACGAATTATTGAGAAAAAGTACTTGGTAAAACTAGCGGGAAGTTTCCCACCAAATATTAACTAAGTTCCAACGGATTTAGCAACGATTATGTCGTTGGTAAATTATAAATCCTCCTTTTTTATTTTCGTTGGTAAAGTTGTTGGTAAAGTAGTAATTTACCAACGAGTCGATGATTGTTGGTAATATTTCGTTGGTGGTGGCATGATTTCTAGTAGTGAGAAATGTGGTATCCTGCCTTACATTCCGGTTACAACTTATGTGTCGAAATAAATTAGGGCAGGAACTTAAGGTGATGCCTTTTTTATTAATCAAAAACCAATACCACACATTGTATAATAGTTGTAATGTAAGATGCATGGAAACCATATATATATCACTTGTAAGGCCATCTTCGGGCCAAGAGTACTGAATACGAAAATTATTAAACTAACGGAACTTAACTAATCATCTAGCTAATACAGAACAATTTAATTTATACCAAATCTCGAATCATAGTAGCTATTATACATAATGCGAACCGAGGAAATCATGTTTTTAATTTCTACATTATAAAGGTTGGTAAGATATCCACCGTTTGAACATGGCTAAGCATTCTTCAGGCTTTTTCGTAGGGGCTGTGTGCCCACCACCCTGCAACAAGACACATCTACTTCAGTTAACAGCATCGTAGCACCAAAGAGAATGAAAGGCAGCCTATGGGCCAGAGGTTGCTTACAAGTCAAAATATAGACCTACATTGGGCTATTCAAGCAATGCTATGTGATTATTACCAATCATATTTACTAAAGATCCGATATGTTTTTGGACACTGATCTTAGCTCAATTGGATTACCAAACTGGTCAAAGATATATGTCAATGCTGTACTCAACTCATATTTTCTAATAAAAAATAAAAAAAACATATATAAACGATGCGTGAAGAATAACACCGAGATTCCTTGCCTTCACAGTAGCATAGGTCATCTTATTGGAATAACTCTCGGTGTACCTGTCGAAAAACAACAATCAATCCAAGTTCAGACATGAATTAAGATGAGACAAAAACAACAAATGTACATTACCCTGCAATTTGACCATGAAGCTTCCATGATCGCCATTGATCAGTGATAGAATAGTTGAGCTCTTTTACCCATGCTTGAGTTGAGTGGTGGGGAATGAGCATATCATGATCACCGCTGTGTCAGTTTATAAACATTCAGTGGCAAGAAAAAACTTTTTCTCAATAGATAAAGTCTTGATGCATGTTTTAACATTAAGAGGACCTGTATATGAGAGAGTGGTAACCCTTATTGCTGAGGTTTAGATGATACGGTCTGACATCATTCACTGCCCTGGTGAAATTTATATCCGCGCATCGTATCCATTCTTCTATACTTCCCTGTGTATTTATAGCATATTAAGAATATATTAGGAATAATCCATTTCACAAGGTAGTAATATGTATTTATAGTCAGTATATGGAAACATTAGCTTTAGATTAGGAATGATAGCAGATTTTCATAAACAGACTAGCACTCAGATTAGGAATATTATAAATGACATTCGTAGGCCTATAAATAAGGATTATGAGTTTGGTCTTCTTTGTATCTTTGCTTGTGCTCATACGATATTCTTTTTCAATAGTAAGAAGGTAACTGTTTGGGTAATTGTAGGTTTCTATTTCGACTAACCGGGTCTTGTTTATTAGTCAATGTATTGCAGATTTCTTTTGTCGAGTTAAGGCATGTTTTGTTGGTATTTTGTTCAACATTTCTAGCATGTGTCATATAGATCAATGCTACGATTCTATCCACTGGATTTATATAGGAATACCGTACCTCTCGAATATGAAGTGCTTTTCTAACACTGGCATCATCAGCCCAGTAATGAGCCAGATCCTTTACATCAATCTGCACCAATAAAAACCATTTCCTCAAGTGTTGAAGTATGTTCAGTATGGAATTACATAAATCTAGATGTGAAAATACATTGATATAGGTTTTTGAGCAACAGATTAGATGCTTACTTCACAGGCAGAAACGGGACGACCACCCGCTGTATACTGCTTCTGGGTGGGCAGTTTGATTTGCAAACGAGGATCACCACAATATGGTTCCAAAATGTCGTCCATTTGAATCCCATCCATACACTACAAAAAGTCATTCACTTATTTTATTTTTCCCTTTCTCTACTTTTTCCCATCAAGGTGATTCAATTTAGCTTTTATGAAAGAGGCAAATGAGTAAAGAACCTCTAGGTACAACTCCATATTTTGCACACATCCTACATTGTTCGGGTTTATATAGTCTTGTCGATACTCCCCACCACAGCTATGTTGCAATGACTATTATGACATTGGAAATTACGAATAATATTTGGTAAAACAGTTGATAATTATTATAGAAATGTCAAAGGAGCAGAAGAAACCTTGTAAAGTTCATCTGAAATAAGTCCCATTCCATTAGCAAATCGAATCTGGTAATTATCTTCTTCCGGAAAAGTCGAAGGGTTGCCATGTATATATCCCTATTAAAAAAAATTCACCCTATAAGCTAACACATTTGTAATTGCTCCGCTTTAAGATTATTGAAAATTTTCATTTAACAGATGATATAACATTGTAAGAACCCATGACTCATATCCCAGCATCTTATCACAATAAAAAAGCTACAAGTATCTTACATCACAACTGCATTTCATTTTCAAGAAACAAACTACCAAGTTTTATTTTATTTTATATTAGTTTCATTTTTGTAATTATTTCCTATTGGAAAGCATTATTAGTAATACATCATATATATCATTTTCTGCATCACTTTAAGTATCTCAAGATAACTAATTACTCTCGGTATTCATAGTCATTATGTTTAATATATGTGTGCAAAAACCTTGCAAGACAACAACCCTAGATACCCCTTTTGTCAGTAAAACAAAAAATTTATGAGCTTGATTAACTTCTATAACTTTAGCTAATAAGCTTCAGCAATAGAAATTTATTGAAGACCTTTATGTAAAAGTTGAACAATACCAGCGAGTTAAGTGTTTTGTCAACCATTTTATAGTATTCTCATCGCATAATAGAAAACTAGCAATAAGGTAATGACATGGACCTTTAAATTAATGCAAGGCTCAATTCCAGCTCCATTTCCTGCACAATGAAACGTACAATTCAATAGTTACACACTATTATGGTTATAATTCTAAGCGACTACATTTTGATGCTAGAATTTGGAAATAACTAAATTTAACAAACAATACAAACAAATCAAAAAGAAAAAGAAAGAAAATGTTACCGTCTGATATTAGCTGTGTGATAATTGGGACAGGGATGCCAGAGTATGAGTCTCCTCCAACATAAAACTCGTTGGGAATGAACTGCGGATGATTTCCTAACCACTGGAAAATAATTGGGTTATTATTATCATAAATAACACTTGAAGCAATGGGTTACACAATGGAAGGGTTGAGTTTATTTCCTTAGATTGATATTTACCTTAATCATAAATTCATAAGCTTGGTCACTTGATTGGAGGTCAGTAGTATGGGAGCCATGGGTGGTTTTTGCATATGAGAACCCAATACCAACAGGAAAATCTAGAAAAATTATGTTTGCTAGCAAAAGAAAAAACCAAACTGTGAATTAGACATACATTTAATGTTTGACGCATGCCTAGCATTGCTCGTGATCCTTTTACACAAGGATACACATTAGCAATCCTCATTATCGACATATGGTAGGCCATATATATATATATATATATATATATATATATATGATAAAGATCAAATAAAAAGACAAATATTCGTGAGAAGGATAAAAAAAATTATTTTTTTTTAAAAGTTCTTTAAAAATTCTGAAAAAATTCCACAAGATCGTGTATGTTGGTGCATGAAAAAGTTGTAAATGAAGTTTTTCTAAAAGTGGATAGTTTTACCCGAAAAAAATTATGAAAAAAAACGTTTGTGCATTAAATCGGTTTTTTGTGCATCAAAAATTCGTTTTTGTACCCAACTTCTTTTGACTTTTTGCATCAAAATTTTATTGCGCATCAAAATATAACAAGTCGAAAAATTTGTGCATCAAAATTTTTTTGTGCATCAAAATTTCTTTTTTTGCGCATTAAAAAAACGTATAAAAACTCAAAATTAGAAAAACTTCTTTTACAAAAGTTTTATGCACCAACATACCTGATTTAATGGAATTTTTTTGGAATTTTTCGAGAACTTTTTTAAAAAAAGTTTTCTTTTTATCCTTCTCACGAATATTTGTCTTTTTATTTTAACCTTCCTCTATATATATATATATATATATATTTCTGAATCAATTCAAGGGGATGTTATGTTAATAATTTTAAGTTTTCTGCTATACTGACTAGTAAAATTGGTTGGGCACTGGGCATATGCCCAATTTCCCTGCCATCTCTAATGTAGCAATTTTGAAGAAAATTGTGTACTAAGCCATGACAGTAATAAAAATTGATTTCTGTGCAGCACACAACAGAGTACATAATTAAGAACACAAAGAGCAGCATTATTCAGAAGCCTGTTCTTAGAATCATTCATTAACAATGACCAACATCCAAGTGAGCGGATCAAATTAAATAAACTGAAACTAATAAGTTTTGGTATGTGGAAAAAAAATTACTTCACAGTATATAGCTTACTGTTTTAAGACTGCTAGTAGCAACAAGCATAGATTGAAAAAATCGTCTAGGCAGACAAGCTCCAGATAGAACACTAAGGCCCCAAAACAGACAATCGCTTAATAACAATCCATGAACATGACATCATTCCATTCCAGACTAAGATCCCAACAGTCTCTTTTAAACAATTTTTAATATATGGTTTTCTACACACACATTTTGTTTCCGCTTTTAGTAGAGTAGTAGACTAGACATAAAAGCATTGTATTAACGAAAACTAACCTGATATCCATATATATCAGCTGCATTGACCCGGGCACCTTCTTCAAGCAAAAGATCTGCAACCTGAATGGCTCCCCTAACAGCACTCCAGTGCAATGCTGTTTGCCCGGTAAGATCCACGGCGTTCACATCGGCACCACGCTGCAAATTTCATTAAAAATTAGTAATTAACACATAACTTTCCCATGCTAAAAATAAGTCATAGATCCATATCAACCACAGTCCAAGAAAACATGACAGTCAGCTCCTTGTGTATCATACTTAGTAGCTACCTCTAGACCGATTAGCCGGACACTGTATGGAAATGTTTAGCCATTCTGATATGTCCGTGGGATACCAGAAGATTCTGGTTCAGATGATTTTAAATGAGACAATCTGACAACTTTTTTTGGCTCCTATAACCTATATATTATGACTACTGAAAAACTTGACATGTAGACAATCCAGTGCAAGGTTTATTATCTCATCTACGCCTGCATCTTTCGAAAATAGAAAAAACACTACTAAAGACGGCTATTGGTTACGTGTACGTATCTTGTTCATTAAATCATGACAGCAAGTACACGAATCTACGAAGAGCTTAGACATCACTAAAGAGACAATCCCATAGGTCAACATGTCAATTGCACATTTCCCCTAATACATCATCAAATATGAAAGGCACCAATCCATGTACCATGTCCTTGATAACTTTGATTACAATCAATCCACAAATACAAAGTCCATGCATATCCATCACACATTCAACATAGCACTATATCCTACTACCAAATTCTTTAAAAATCCATATCACTAGAAGATGAAATACACCTCATTGGCATCTAACATCCAATCGCATATCCGCTTATAAACCGAGTAATCCATTCAATGACTCAATCTTAACATCAATTGGTAAGTAATATCATGGAAATCAGCTAGTGAGTAAGTGACTAATAGTATAGCTTTTGAAATTAATACTTTGCAAATTTCCATTAATGCTTTACCACATTACGCAATACAGGATGTGCAATGCGTTAAATTTTGATTATCCTGATCTTATTAACTACCAAGTTATAGCGTTCTTAACTTACTACCTAAACATTGAAATCCATATAATTAAAAATTAGATAACAACCATTTTGCAGCTAAGATCTAATCGCCTGTCAACAGAGTAATCAATTCACTGATTCATACTAGCAGCAATCGGCAATTAACTTACATCATCAAAATCGATCATATAAATAATAGTATAGCCTCCTATGAAAAAGCCTAATACTTTGCTCTATCCAGTCAACATAAGCTATTTATTACTCTGTAAATATCAATTACTTTCACATGTCCGTCAACACATTTCAAATAGCAGAAGGCACCAAGCCATGTGTCATCACCTTATTCACCTTGATCTTGAAACTGCACAAATTCAAAGTCGGTATATATCTGTCACACGGTGAATTCCATTTCTCAATCATTTCAAAAACTGGCAACTAACATCATGTTCCTAATTACATAGCTTCTCCTATTAACAAACTTAAAACTTTGCCCTATCTAGTAAACATATAATTAAAAACATCAAAAACCAACACTATAACAAAATTGATCACAACTCTACATATCCTACAAACTTTCACATATATAACGATAGAAAGTATAACAAAATCAAAACCTCTAGAATATATGACGACATAATTATCCGTCACACATTGTAAAAATAGCATTATATCCAACATCCTGTTGAAAAGTTGTCACGACAACTGGTAACAAATATTATCATATCAAAATCTATGATGTAACTAATAGTATAGCTTCTCTAACTAACGAAATAAGTTATTAGCTCGTCCAATTTAGCATACAATTCTTGAAATTTTTCCCTAATCCATTATCACATATCAGAACTCAGAAGCCATGTCCCATGGACTTGATAGCATTGATCTTAACGCAAATACAAAGTAAATCCATATGCATGGCACATAGAACATAGCTCTATATCCTAGCAAATTCTTTAGAAGATGAAATACGCCTATTTTGCAACCTATAATCCAACAGCTTATAAGCAAAGTTGTTAATACTGGTAACTAATAGTATAGCTGTTCTAACGAACCGAATTATTGTTTAGCTCATCAACTATAACGATACAGAGTATATCCGTCACATATTGAACACAACACTACAGTATATCGTGTGCTCAATTGATAACTAAAAATATCATGAAATTGCTCTAATAATATAGCATCTCCTATTACCACAATCGCCTCTATGATCACTCCACTAAGCATAAATTACCACATACAATACAACAAGCTTCTCCTATTAACAAAATTAAAACTTTGCTCTATCTAGTAAACATAAAATCAAAAACCGACACTATAATAAAGTATAACGATACAAACAAAGTATAACAAAATCAAAACCTCGAGAATATATGATGACATAATTATCCGTTACACATTAAACATAGCATTACATCACCATCCTGTAACTAATAGTATAGCTTCTCTAAGAACGAAATAAACGCTCAGCTCGTCCAGTAAACATAAAACTACATCATCATACAATAGCCGAAACTATAACAAAAACTGATCCGAAGTAATATATCATGCAACTAATATCATGAAAATAGCTTCTGTAATAACGAAATAAACGCTTGATGAGCTCGTCTAGTAATCGTACACTACATCATACTAACAGAATAAGCGAAATTGACACTATGATCAAAAGTGATGAAAATTATCACAACCTCGAGAATATACTGAGCCGCAGCGACACGATTGTTCAACGCAGCCCACTGCAACGCCTAAATCATCAGGTTTATGAACCGAAGCGCCTTCTAATTCAACCAAATTCTTAAGCTTATCTAAATCACCATAGGCAGCTGCTGTGTAGACGTCATTCTTCATACTCTCCTCCGTCACTCCGCCGTCGGTTGCGGCGATCTCTCCGGCGGAGGTTCCGGCGGTGTGATCTGGAGTTTCCTCGATCTCTGATGACATAATGATGATGTTATGATGATGATTTGATTGAGGAAATGAATAGTGATATGAAATTAGGGTTTTTTAATTTTTATAAATCGGTGTTTGACTCGGTGTTTTTTCTTTATGTTATGAGATGTTAACGACGGCTTTGTTTGGGAAATGGAAGAAGAAGAAGATGACAACAGAAAAATAACAACCAGATCTATTTTTATTAAATTTAAATATTAAATAGCTTTTTTAATTTTCTAGTGATAATAACTAAGGCCCCTTTGGTTAAAGGATTCTTCATAATTCTTAAAGAATTGGAATTAGATTCAAATTTCAAATCGTGTTTGGTTGAAATCCGGATGGAATTGGAGGTGTTGGAATCTTAAACATTCCTTATACTAAGGAATTAAACATTCCATCACTTTGCATAAGGAATGTTTAATTCCTTAGTATAAGGAATGTTTAAACTTTTACTTTTTTTAAACTTTTATGTCCGTGCGTTGCTGCGGGTGGCAATTTTTGACACGACATGATAAATAATACAAACTCGACACGAAGTTAAACAGGTTTGGCAACCCGTTTAATAAACGGGTAGTGTTTGAGTTGAGTAAGTATTAAAGATGTCAACCCGTGAACCCGTTTAAGTATATAAGCCTATAAAAAATATATAACTTTGATCTTACTAGACGAATACTCGTGCATGTACGGAAAATCTCTTGCGGCCGATAATTAACAATATGCAATATTGATAATGTTGTGGCTTTGTACTTGAATGCGAGAGATTCTTAACATAAATGAAATTGCAAACACTCGTAAAATGCAAGAAATTCTTAACTTGTATCAAACAAAACATTCAGTTAAATTGAAAGTGAAACATTACATCATTATGAGATAAAATCTAACATCACACGTTACTTGTCGTGTAAAAATTCTTGGTACACGACATTTGAGGTGTAGACTACTCCTTGATCAAACTCTTTTTCTGGTTTGGAGATCAAACATAATGTTTTGAAACCCGGTTCTACCCAAGGTTCAACTTGTTCTAGTCGAAAAACAGGTCAAATTAAACCCTTTTTATATTTTCAAAATTCGTTTTCCGATAGCGACCTCGTGTACCCGCGCATAGCGGCGGAAATTCATGACAGCGACCTCATTTTCGGCAGCGATTCCCGGTGGCAGCTTCTAAGTGTTTATGTTTCTGTGTATTTTTCTATGCAATTGTGATCCATATTTATAGGGGATTTACCAAACTCTAGTCAATGAAAATTATAAGAGATTAATGGGCCCACCAATGAGTCGATCAATTAATTAATTGTGATCCCTATTTGTAGGTTATAATGATTTTAATTTTTCTAATGTTTCTTAAAATAAGGATTTTCAACTTTTCTAGATTTCAACTTTTCTAGATTTCTAGTTTCAACATTTGGGTAAATCTCCTTTATAAGGAGTATAGATATAGATGTTGGATTTGGAATAAATGCATTTTTTTATGTACTTAATGATACAATGAATTGCGATTGAATTACGATGTATATAATTTAGATTTAAAACTTTCTTCACCGCTTAACCTACTTACTCTAACAGGTTAAAGTCACAAACGGGTTACACGTGTTATGCACGTCTAGGTTAGGGTCGAGTTTCTTGACACGATTAATAAACGGGTTGTGTTTGGGTAGATGTTATACTAACCCACGAACCCGAATAAGTCAACACGAACACGACACGATTGCCATCCTGGTTTTTGACACATTTATTGTTTTTTTTTTTGCAAACGAATAATTCATATGTTTTTTGAGCAGGAAAAATGCGTTTAGATATGATAGTCACAATCAAAGTGATAAATATATTTCAGTTATAATAAGAAGAGTTTGTGATGCTATTTTCTAATAGCATTTGACATTTATATTGAAAAAAGCGATGATTAATGGTAAACCGCACATTTACATAAAGTATGCTGAGAAATGAAAGAGGAGATGACGAGACATAAATTGCACCAAATTTAGTGCCGCGACATTCTCTCTCGATTTTCTAAAGCTCTTTCAGTAGTTTCACGTCTTTTGCTAACTTCCTGCCTAAGGTTCATGTAAGATCAGGTGTCCCTATTGAGTAAAAGCGTTAAACGGAGTTCTCATCGAAGGTTGTCACTTAATAAGTGTTGGTACCTTTGAATGTCATATAAGGTTTATCAAATTAAACTAATCACATTTCATTGCAACAAAGTGAGTTTTAAACAGATATATATGAAGAATATAAATAACAAGTTTAAAACACATAGAAGTAACTTTTCAACGTATATGTTCTTATTAGAATCAAATACATAATCTATGACACACATTGCTTGCGGAATAGCAAGGTGATTGAATGAAAATTGGGGCGTTATCTCCTTCGAACTTAAACTCTAACCAAAGTTAAGAGAGTAAGAAAACAAACTACTTATGACTAAACTGAAGCTTTAGCTTTCAGTAGTACCATTCAGTTTGTTTGAGAGATAAATAAACTCTTCAATGTGTATCACATTAATTGGAAGAGATAGTGTTTACTTTGGGAATCCCTTTCCTTTTATAGGCAAAGGGATTAGGGTTTACAAGTTAACCTAGTACGCGTGTCATGCATCCAATGGGTGGTTGAGATACCATTTAATGCAGACGTGCTCTAAAGTACCAAGTACAGTCTTTTAAGGAAAAGTTGTTGTACTTCTATACCAACTCTAAAAGTGGTCATTCCCAAAGAGATTGCTTTATTCCTTTTGACATAAAGCAATCTTTTTTCCGCCTTGTAAACCTTCTAGAAGTGAAACAAAGTTTCAAACTGGACATCCAATGACATGAAGAAAGTTAATGTTTGGGATTCTTTTACGAAAAATTTCATAAGGAGTTTTGAGATGTCTTTTCACAATGATGGATCTGTTTTGTGTGTAGCATGCAGTGGCTATAGCTTCAGTACAATATTGTTTTGAGAAGGCTGATCCTGAAAGCATTGTTCTTGCAGCTTCTATGAGGGTTCTATTTTTCCTTTCAGCAACACCATTTTGTTAGGTGTGTAGGGAGAGGAAAAGTTTTGAGAAATTCCTTTTTCATCACAGAAGTTAACAAGGATGTTATTCATGAATTCAGTACCATTGTCAGATCAGAGTTGTTTGACTTTGATGTCATTATGATTTTCAACTCTTTTGATGAAGGACATTATGGTTTCAGGTGCCTTGACTTTTTTTATTTAAGAAGTATACCTAGGTGTACCTTGAGCACTCATCAACAATGACAAGGGTATACTTTTCATGGTTAATGGACATAGGAGTTACAGGTCCAAATAAATCCATGTGAAGAAGATGAAGACATTTCTCGATAGAAGATGTCTGTTTTGTTTTAAAGCTGGCCCTATGATGCTTTCCCTTTTTACCTAATGAACATGGTTTGACCTTTGAGTAGACAAGTGAGGGAAGACCAACAACAAGATTTTGTTTTGCCAGTTTGTTGATTGTTTTGAAGTTTAGATAAGCAAGTCTTTTATGCGAAAGCCAATTGAGATTGTGAGAGGCTTTGGCAAAGAAACAAGATTCTTGTGCAGAAGATGTCATGTCAAGAAGACATACATCTCTTACTCTTTGAGCAATCATTACAACTTCTTTGTTGGAGTTTGTGGAAATCGTAAAGGGGGGTGAATACGTTTCCTTTTAAAATCTTAAAACGTTTCGTATCAAATTGCCGATCAAGCGTGACACAATATGATGAGTGTTCACATAGTAATACATCAAATCACAACAATACAAACCAACACATAAATGCAAGTATAAATATAAAGCAATAAATACGAGTATAAATGTAAAGAGATAAGTAAAAGAAAATGCAAACCGGACACGATGATTTATAGTGGTTCGGTCACGAAGCACCTCTTCGCCTTACTTCACTCCCCGAGTACCCAACTCGAGAGTTACTTTACTAGTCAACAAGCTCCCTTATGGCGGAGAAACCATACACGAACCTTTCTTTTATTATCAATTTCTGACAACTAAGGCTAGATGTTCGAGTTCTACATCTTTGCTAGAACCAATCTATCACGACTTCACAACTTTTCTTCATACTTCAGACTTCACACACAACTTAACAAAACTACACATACTTCTTCACGCGCCTTAGTATTCTTCACCACACTACTTCACTTCACGACTTCACTACCCTTCATAACTTTTCTATACCTCACTTCATAACTTCACTTCAACTAGACACTACTTTGATCACACCGATCTATCTAAACTTCCTATGATCACCACGATCTAACAACTATACACACCATGATCACCATGATCAAGCTATTACACAAGTTTGGAATACATGGACTCGATCTATACATTGTGAATGTAAGACATGTCACGAATGCACTAACTAACCCCATAACTTCGTATCTTAATGATAACAAAGGTTCTTCTCTTGCACTTGAATGGATGGATGATTGAATCACATTTTAAACAAACTTATAATAAGTTAAGTGATCAAAGGAAAGGGTTTGAAAGGAGGTTTTTTATCAGAGAAAACTGTGTGCAAAAAGGTGAGAAAATCTGTGGAAACAGTCCACTATTTATAAGAAAAAATATTAATTTTTTATTTGGGCGATCCCCTTAATTATACAAGGGCGGTCCCCTTAATTATAGCCGGTCCCCTTAATTAATTAAGAGGGCCGCCCATTTTTCAGACGCTCACTTTTTGTCCTTTTGTGGGAAAGGTTTTTCTGGAACTTTCTAGCCGTTTTTGGGTAGAAAATTTGAATTCAAAATATTTATTTTGAATAAAACATTTCTTATAAATACAAAAATGTTTTGTATATGTTTTTTAAAAATGTTTGTCCCATTTTATAAAAGAATGTAAGGTTTGGAAAAATAAAAAATTTCTTTGATCATTCAACAAATTAAAGTTTGTTTGTTCATACCTTTAGTGATTTACGTCGGGTGCGAACTTAAATTTGTTGTTAAAGAAAACATGAGACGTCGAAAGATGTTGACGTATGAATTGATGATTTATGATTACGAGTAACTTAAGCACTTTACGTTATGTGTTATAAGTTACATGTTTGTCATCACAACAACTTGAAGAGAATTTATAGATTAAATATCGTAATTGTAATATTTTACAACAATCTCCCTCTTTTTGATGAGACAAAAAAAAATGTAATCTTTGCAATAATCTAGTTAAAATGTATAAGTTACTTAGTTTCACTTTTTCTCCCCCTTTTGTCGAAACAAAAGGTGGACTCTAGACGAGGACTTTTACTAACTTCAGCTCTTCAATCAAGGCGAGTTTGCATCATCTCTAAGTGAAGTCTTTATTTATCTCAATCCCTTTTACACAATGACATTCTCTGAAGATTGATCAAGGATTATGGATTCAAATTAGTCGCAAAACATTCTTAACTCATCAAATGGTTAGTTTCGTGCTATGTCTAATATATATATATAGGGATGAAAATAAATATCAAGAAATGTGAGATGTCTTAAAAGGTTGCAAACGTAAAGGCTTGGACATTTGTCAAATGCCCTTGGTGTATGTTTATCCCCTTGATTGAAGGCACCAAGAATCGAGTAAACAGAAAAGTGCTAGAAACAAAAGTTAGTGAAATAAATCGCACACACACACACACACACACACACAACACCACACACACACACACATATATATTACTATATATATATTCTTATATATAATTATTTATATATATAAGATGTTGATAGATATATAGCAAGACTTTTTGTGGTGAACAAATCATGTATGTTTTAGGGTATATGCACTCTAAAGTGGTGGCACTAAAGACAACAACCTAATAAAGAAAAATGATGAATGCTCTAAGACATGAAAAATGTTTAAGAACCAATGTAAGATTCGAAATTAACTGCTTAAGGCTATGACTTGTCATAACAAGTCTTATTATGAGAATGACTCCTTCAAGATGTCATAGGGTATACGAGTATTAACGTATGATGATTGTGGGTGTGAATAGACTAGTGTTGTAGATTGGAGCAGATTCCTAAATCTCCTCAAGGTTTCTTTTTAAGCATTATGCTATGCTTATCATGGTTTGAGGGTGTTTAAGGATAAACTTTATCGTACGGACTTTAGGTCGAAGTAAATGTTGTTGATAAGGATGTTGGTTGAAGAAACATATCGAAGAACGATGAGCGTGATTGAAAAGGGAAGGTGTTGACTTTGGTTTGTTGGGTGTTTTATTGGTTGTTAATGTTGATGAACAAAGGTGAAAATATGAAAATGGTGGAAGAAAAGTGAAAGACTCGACATTGTGATGACTCAACAACACTTAAAGATTGAATATCTTCTTTGTGTTCTTCACTTTCCTCAAAAGTGTGGGATGAACAAAGAATAAGGACACGCACATTGTGATGCTCAACAACACTGAAGTGAATATCTTCTTTGTGTTCGTTACTTGCTCAAACGCGGAAATGAACAAATGGAAGGACACGATATTGTGATGACACAATAAACACTTTGAAGATTGAATTTTCTTTGTGTTCTTCACTTGTTAAATAATGGAAATGATTGGATTGAGAGCATTTCATTACGAATTCAACTTGACTTTAAAACTAGGCACCATGCTTATGTGTGTTGTGATTTTGAGGATGTAGACGATTTCATTATAAAAATTCCATGATTTTGACTCCATAGGCACACATGCTTATGTGTTTGGGATATTAAGGATGAGAACATTTCATTACGAAATTCACTTATGGGGAATGGTTACATGGTGAATCTTCTTGTGAAGATGACTAGGTGGATGACTCGAGGTTGATAGTAGTAAGGATGACTCGGTTTTTCATTTCACTTTGGTGATTTGGGGATGTACTAGAACTAGTGATCACTAACAAGAGTGAATAATAGTTATGAGGTTTGAGTGTATGGTAGAAGTGTATCTTGTGGTTTCTAGTGAATAAGAATCACCTATGTGAGTTCTTGAGAGTGTTTGGTTAAAGGATATATGTGAAGATGTGTGTTTTCCCTTCCTTTCTAATTCGTGCTCATCCGGACATAAATTGTGGAATAAAAAGAATAGGTGAAGAGAAATAACGACGGAAGCGATGAGCTTGACAATGTCATGACGGATGACGGTTAGCATACGATGAACTTCATCCGCGAAGTTATGTAGCTCTTCTCGAGTATTGCGAATGTTCATAGAACAATCACACGACGAGGTACGAGGTTGTCTTAAAGGTGGTAGCGGAAATGTGGACGGAAGATATTAACCATCTATATAATAATAGAGGCGTGACAAAGGTTTTTGTGAAACGACTTAGACATGAACAATGAGTGACATTTTAATTTGCATTTCGCGAATTAAAAATGCTTAAACATTTCGGATGAAATGATTAAGTTGTCGAGATTTATCGGAATGTATCTAATAGTAACAAGACTATTAAAATGAGAATGACATGTTTATGAGATTTGTTTCATCATTCCTAGACCTAGACTTAAAAAGGTTCACGTTTGAGTGGTTTAGTGAGGATGCCGGCGATGTTGTCTTCCGACGAAACTTTTTCGATGAAGATATTTCCTTTTGGACATTGTCGCGAAGGAAATGATGACAAATTATGATGAGTTTTCTATCCTAAGATCGATGGATAATGTTCAATCCTCATTGTGTATGAGGTGAGCATGACGATAAACCATCGTGACATTCCTAAGGGAATGGAAAAGACTAACGGAAGTGAAAGTACTTAGTCTTAAGGTGTGTATATTAAAGATGCTACGAATCACTTATGTAGAAACTCGTAAGACCTTTGTCACGCGAAGGTTGATGTAAGCTTTTAGCTTTAGGAAGAGCATTTTAACATGTGTTGTTAAAAGGCTTGAATATGAACTTTCGGATATGACCTTTAACGTTTGCGATCGCAAGTTAAAGATACTTGAATATTTCGGATGAAATATTTAAGTTGTCAAACCTACTTGGAGGAGTGTTAGACATGTTAGCATTTAGCATTTAGGAGCATGTGTCATTTAGATAAACTAAGAAATATTTTATCTAAATTGCTAGAAAAAGACAAATGCCTTTATAGTGGACATGCATTTAATATCTAAGCAATTAAACATTGAGCATCAAGATCACGAAGACATATAATTACATTACATGTGAACAAGTAATCATCTTGAAACATTAAAGCACATATGTGAGGTGCATTGTGTCTAGATTGACTAAGGAAAAGCCTAATTTCTACGTGCTTAGTGTGTACTCCTAATGATATACAAAGTCTATCGATGTAGACTATCATTAGGCATATTTAGGAAGAGCCATTTAATCAAATTAGAGAATGAATATGAGACTATCACTAGTGGTGCTCAATTCAGGCTAAACACGACCATTTTTACGGGTTATACACCGAACCCAACTTCACTCTTGGAAGCAATTCAACCGTTAGGTCAAATTGAATTTCTAGTGCAATAGATTCTCCAGTAGTCATTCTCATGTTAGACAAAATAGAGTTCTTATATTTGCCTAATGAAGTGTAGAAAAGATAGAATTTGTATTATCTTTTCATAGAGGGCCTAACATGACTCAACTAACATACATTAATTCCGGTTTGCATAATCCTAATAAAGATGTGTAGATAAGCGTAAGCAAGATGTTTTAATCTTTTGTTCAAGATCGATAGGTTGTTTGGTTTCGATTACATATTGCTTGATTTAATGGAAGTCTTATACTTAGTCATCTTACATGTGCAGTTGTCACATGTGATATTTAACGCGTTTGGTTTTTCAAAAGCCAAGAGATGTGCTTATTTGTGACAATGACAAATATGTTATATTGAGAGTGTTTTAAGAATTCTCCACTTCATGTCATGTGAAATGAATCTCATCAATATTATTTATCTTAATTGAGTTTGTGATTCTTTAATGATAAATGATTGAAAAGAGACATATTTTTTTTAAACAAATATGCTTTTCTAAAATTATTATTCTTATCAATAAATGTATTTTTACTTGTTTATGCATTGATACATATTTTGATAGGTTATTTTTCAATTCTAATAACTTATATTTTTCAAATTATATGTAGCGTATTTTCTTGTAACACAACCATTTATGCTACGAAGAAAATAAGATGCATATGATATATATTATCCTTTATCAATCGTTTAATACGATAAGTTCATAAAATCTTTAAACATAATGTTTCCCAAACATCATGTTATCCTAGGTGAATAAACAAGAATATTATTTTTATTTTAGAATTTTAGTTAAAAGTGAATTTTAGCTATGAGTTGTGCTTTTATGTTGTATGAGCAAAGTTTACATATATTGTTAGTTTGCTCGTGTTTGGTTTTAGGAAATGACACATTTACCAATTGCATTGCAATGTAAATTGCTTGAATATTTTGGACGAAACATCCAAATCATCAATCCTACTTCATTGTGTATTTTATGCATGTATTAAACATATTAGTATAATATTCGGAACACAGTCATTGGACAAGTAGACTCAATATGGCATCATTAACACAAGTGTGAGTTATGATCCGATGCATATTCTTTTCATCTAGAAAAGGATGTAATTATTTTCATATCAATCAAGTGTGATTCAGTTATGTAGATCTAAGATGATATCTTTTGTTATGTTTTGATATAATCTTGAAACTAAACACATAAGAATCCGATTTTATGTCCATACACGAAAACTTGTCAATTAGATTCAATAAAGATATCAATCATAATTTGAATAATGAAAACTTGTCATTAGTTAAAAGTGAATTTTAGCTATGAGTTGTGCTTTTATGTTGTATGAGCAAAGTTTACATATATTGTTAGTTTGCTCGTGTTTGGTTTTAGGAAATGACACATTTACCAATTGCATTGCAATGTAAATTGCTTGAATATTTTGGACGAAACATCCAAATCATCAATCCTACTTCATTGTGTATTTTATGCATGTATTAAACATATTAGTATAATATTTGGAAAACAACCATTGGACAAGTAGACTCAATATGGCATCATCAACACAAGTGTGAGTTATGATCTGATGCATATTCTTTTCATCTAAAAAAGAATGTAATTATTTTCATATCAATCAAGTGTGATTGAGTTATGTAGATCCAAGATGATATATTTTGTTATGTTTTGATATAATCTTGAAACTAAACAAATAAGAATCTGATTTCATGTCCATACACGAATACTTGTCAATTAGATTCAATAAAGATATCAATCATAGTTTGAATAATGAATTGATATATTCTCGAAATCTTTCTTGACCCTCATGAACACTCATTTTAAAGAAAATAAATAAAAATTTAAATAGTGTGTTCCATTAATCCCAAGATTAGTTGTAAGGTGAGGTTGATGAATAATGATAAGTTAATTTCTTATTTCAAGATTGTCGTAAATTTTACTAGTGCAAAAAACTATTTGTTGTTATGTATAATATGCATAGTTTTTGACATTTTATGAGTATATAATTGAGTTTTCTAACAATTTTTATACAACACACATCTTTTGTAAAATATTATATGTTTTTAAAAAAATATATATAATTATGTGTGTATGTTAGAACTGTTAGGAATTATGGACTTCTACAAGTTAGTACTGCTGATTCAACTTGATACTGCTGGTGATTGTAACACCCCTAAATTGGGTCGCAGCAGAATAAGGGTTCGGTGCGTGTTACTTCTCAGATCAATAACACAAGATAATATAAGAACAACCAAAAAGTCGTTTAAAACTGATACA
>BQNB010130979.1:0-13320 GCA_026074375.1 Tanacetum coccineum
CTAGCATGGCGAGTAAGAGGTTCTGCAATTATTGGGCAATTATCATTGAGAAGTCGGGTGCACCCCCATTGGCTCCCTCTACATTCCCATTGACTCCGTCTACACCCTCATTAGCTCCTAAATCCTGGTCATTTCCTTAACCATTCAAATCCTTAACGCGCTCATTATTACCTTCCTTATATCTTCTACCCTTTTCCCCTCTACTAACCCATTCACCCGTTCCCCCTCCTCGTGATTCGGTAATAGGCCGGCCAGCACTTCGGGTTATCACCCTTGGCGGCATTATCTACATGAGGGAGAACATGGGCAACGTTAGGTAAGTGGGAAGACTTGCACACATATATAGAATATCTTACTGTATATACCGATATATACATAACACCACCCTATGGTGTCAACATCGATTTTATGTGAACAACATTATCAAGTATGAGTGAGTTATGATACGCTTATAACTACGTTGGCCACTGTACTTATATTCGCATCATTTCCCATTCATATTCAATATTGAGCCCACCCATTTCAATGACTAGCATAGCTAAGGCACCAAGCCGCGAACACACAAAGGCACACAGAAGCGGAACACCGCGTACATAGATCCTATACGCAACTAAACGAAGGATCTTAGGTTATAGTCTAGGCCAAACCACCTAGTTCTCTATAAACTTGGCTCTGATTACCAATCTGTCACACCCCGACAATGGCGGAAACTCGAGAATGCAAATTAATGCTCCCCTTCCATACCACACCCCCCCCCAGATACAAAATTGAGAAACTACATTGCATTTAAAACTCCAGATTGAGATATGAAGACATCAAATTTGAACAAACTCAATGGATGCCCATCGCAACTAAAATCACAATCTCTTTACAATTATTCATATGCTCTGCACAGGGACCATAATCCAAACTTAATCCAAAACATCAAAAACTAGAATCAAACAATATGCAAGTATCGCCTCACTCTCTCTCTCGCATCCCACCCCCCACACCCCTTGCTAATACCCATACACCATGCTGCCCCATCCACCCCACTACCCCCCCCCACCACATACTCCTCCCCTACTCCCTCCCCTCCCCACACTCTCACTCACTGAAAATCGCTGCTCTGAAAACCCCCCCCCCCCCCCCCCTCCCCCCCGTCAAAATAATGTTGGTGAGCTGTAGGTTTGACCTTAAACCCCAACGCTATGCCAAATATTGCAAAAGTGGAATTAGTGCTATATGACAGTTGAATATATTGCAAACAACCTTAGCATCAAGCTTAATCAATAAACCATATGTCACTTACGCACCTAAAAGGGAACACCTACCTGCTGGAGCACTAAATTTAGGGCAGGACTACACATAAACCTGGGTAGACCGTAACTATTCGCTCCAATAAATCACATACTACTGGTAGGGTACCCATCCGATCTAATATTATCACCCAATACTGGGTAGGAGTACCATCCGATCAATAATCATACAACAATAATCAATACATAAAGACATCAAGCCCTTAACTTTTGTCCCCAAACAAAACAAAACACCATTTCGCACTGATCCTCACCACTCCCCTCAAAGAACATTTCATAACATTATTGAGTATCATTTTCACACCAACAGAAAAGAAAGAACAGTAAAAGTTGGAGTTACGAGATTACTCACCTCAAGCAAAGTTGTTTAGCTATTCAATTGCTCAATCACAAAACGCTCTCTTGAAACGACGCCCAACGCCCACAACGACCTGTCCAGTTTATTGTCTCAATTTATAATCCAATTACCATTACTCAATCTTCACGTTTGATGCATAGAGTTTTGACAGCGTTGTACAATACCCAAAAACAATTTAGTGGTGTTTGATGGTTGCTCGACTTAATATCACAATCATATCAATTCATTCCGCGGATAATACTCACTTATATATTTAGCGTAAATAGTTACGTAATATAATATTTATTTTATTATTAATTATAATATATCTCGGACAGTCATTCGGTACACCTTCGTCACTTAAAATAATTATTATTACGGTTGAAAATGAAACGCTTAAACTCTATAATAAACACATTAGGGAAGTTTCGAGAAAAAGATATTTAGTTTTCTGTCTTGTTGTGAAAATGAATAAAATAATTAAATATTATTAAAAAAAATCAAAAATCATGTTTTTAAGAAAATTTCTAAATATAAACTTTTTACGAAATTTCGACATGACCAGTACGTTTATACAACGTTTTCCAAGGTTTCAAACCTTATTTTCAATAATTTTCCCAATATTCGACAATTTTCGAATATTACCAAAATCTCAATACTTTAAGATCTTACCAACATTTTCATCCAAATATCATTCAATTCACTCGTACAATACATTTTCACCATTCAAAGTCCGACAAAGTTTTCTATAACTATAAATATCGCTTTATTGGGCCTAAGGCCCAGACTAAAGGGCTCTTATTTAGGACATTGATGAGCCCAAAATATAATTCCAAGTTTAAAACAAGGTAACATTTATATATATTATTATAATATATTTTATATCATATATTTATATATTTATTATATATATATTATATAAGTATTATACTCTATATGTAAAAATATATCCGCGACCACAATAAGCCTCTCCCATTGACGCGGCTCAATAGACTTATTGGTGCCATGAGTCATATAAAACTGTAATTCGTATATGAAGCTTTAAAAATAAGCTTAAAAATAAAAGTCTACAGCGTATCGTATTTTGTTCTACCAATATAAGCCGCCAAAAACATAATCACAACTACGCATAACAGCAAAAATATCAAAAATCAATTTCCTAGTTGTGACTTTGACAAATGATTCGTGCATATAAGCCTCAAATAAGACAAGAAATAGCTTTAAAATAAGCCGTCCGAATAAAGCTATACAAGTACTATAAAAAAAATAAGCATTCTCTCAGCAATTCATATATTATTCAATCATCACGTACCTCACTCTCATCAAACTACAAACTCGCACCTCTTTTCCTTTTTTTACTATTACGAACCAAACTCCCCTTTAATCATCCGTTTTCGATTTCCATAAATTTATTTTACACGAATTGAATTCTTATGTGAGGTACTAAACATCTATGCATCAAAATAAACCCAAAAGGACAAACGAAATTTAAATTTGAAAAATTACAAGGAAAAAAAAAAAATCTTCAAATTTGTATTTTTCAATCACGAAACGCTAACCCCAAACGTTGTTTAAAATGAAATACCCAAACAATCCTTTCAACTGTGAGTAACAGTTTCTTGAATCAATGTTGGAAACTCTATGGTGGTTTTTTATGGGGGTTAGGTGGTGGGCTCGAACACAAGCATACACACTTGTGTGTGTTTTATTTTTTTGTAAATGAAATGAATATGATCAAAAGTTTCTAGTAAATGGTATATATGGGTATACTCATTGGGACTAAGTTTGCTAAAAAAATCCTCCCTTATCCCCTTTCGACTATAACTTGACGGTCATGGGCATCCTCATGGGTTGTCGGGTCTTTCTTTTCGTGTCAAAATCGCTTAAAAGCTCGTAAAACTCAACCGTAAAATTTACCCCAAAGTTAATTATAATTTTATTCACTTTAAAAATACTTTTCCATTAACCTAGAGTATTCACACGACATATTTTCACTTTACACCCTTCAAAAACTCAATTTGGACATTAACGGAATTGTCAGACTTGTTTTTCGGCATTTCTCAAAATTCACGAGTCAAACCACTTGGAATATACATATCACAATAATACCTTCCAAAATGGATTATTAAACACAGTAAACCACAATTCATCACATATCTCATAAAATCTCACGGTCAACACGGTAAAGAATTTGAAAAATACTGACAAAAGTCAAATAGTCAAAGGACTTTAATGAAATTATTCAAACACAAAAAGGGACTTGATAGGTTACAAACGATTTTTCATTACGTAATTCTCTTGTGGGGAAATGGTTACATGGTGAATCTTCTTTGTAAAGATGTTGTGGATGACTCGAGATATTGATTGTAGTAAAGGATGACTCGGTTTTTCATTTCATTTGGGGTTCTTTTGGAGGATCATTTAAGTTAAGAACTAGTGATCTCTACATGGAGTGAATAATAGTTATGAGGTTTGAGTGTATGGTAGAAATATATCTTGTGGTTTCTTGTGAATAGAATCACCTATGTGAGTTAATGAGCAGTGTTTAGTTAAAGGTTATATTTGTGATGATGTTGTTGTTTTTCTCATGACCATTTAATATTCTGTGCTCATCCCGAACATATATTGTGGAATAAAAAAGAATATATGAAGAAAAAATAAAGATGGAAGCGATGAAGCTTGACAATGTCATGAAGGATGATTGTTAGCATTTCGATGAACTTTATACGCCAAAAGTTATGTAGCTCTTCTCGGAGTAGTATTGTGAATGTTCTTTATAACAATCACAGTCGAGGTACGCTGGTCGTCATAAAGATATGTAGGCGAAATAGTTGGTAGGAAAATATTATCCAACTATATAATAATAGAGTTATGAGCGTGATTAAGGTTTTTGTGAATTGAATTCGACTATGTAAAAATGAGTGACATTTTTAATTTGCATTTCGTGAATTAAAATAGCTTAAAACATTTCAGAAATGAAATATTACGTTGTCGAGATTTTATCGGATTGTATTTAATAGATAACAAGACTATTAATAATGTGAATGACATGTTTTAGGTGTTTTGTTCTCATCATTCCTTAGACCTAGACTTAAAAAGGTTCACGTTTGAGTGGTTTAGTGTGGATGCCAGCGATGTTGTCTTCCGACGAAACTTTTTTGATGAAGATATTTCTTTTTGGACATTGTCGCGGAGAAAATGATGACAAATTATGATGAGTTTCTATCTTAAGACTCGTATGGATAATGTTATCGAATCCTAATTGTGTATGAGCGCAATTGTGAGAGCATGACGAATAACCATCTGTGACATTCCTACGGGACTGGAATATGACTAACGGAAGTTGAAAATGATGTCAACTTTAGGTGTAAGTTTTGTCGTTTATTATAAGATGCTACGATATTTCTTATGTAGTAGAGAAACTCGTAAGACCCGTTGTCTATCGCGAAGGTTGATGTTAAGCTTTTAGCTTTAGGAAGAGCATTTTTAACTTATGTTGTTAAAAAGGGTATTGAATATGAACTTTTCTGTGAATGTCCTTTATCGTATGTGATCGCAGTTAAAAGATAATTGCAAATATTTTTGGATGATAATATTTAAATAGTTGTCAAACCTACTTGGAGGATTGTTTAGGACATGTTAGCATTTCGCATTTAGAGATGTGTCATTTTTGATATAACTAAGAATATTTTATTAAATTGGCGTTGAAGAGTGAATAATGGGTCCTTTGTATAAGTGGATCATAGCACAATTGATTTAAATAAGCAAATCACAATCATTGAGCATCCAAGCATTATAAAGTCATTTTTTAAATTGCATTACATGGGAACAAAGTATCATCTTGAAATCATTAAAGCACATTTGTGAGTTTGCATTGGTCTAGATAGACGTAGGAAAAGTTAATTTCTTCGTGCTTAGTGTTGTACTCTTATGATAACAAAGTCTATCGATGCGCTGCGCTCTTATCATTGGGAAACTTGTAGGAAGAGGCAATTTAGATGCAAAATTTTGAGAATGAATAATGGAGGACTCATCATAGTGGAGCTCAAATTCTGGCTAAACACGACCATTTTTTACGGGTAATATACATCAAAACCCAACTTCACTCTTGGACAGCAATTCAACAGTTAGGTCTAATTAAAATTTCTAGTGCAATAGATTCTCCAATGTCATTCTTTTGTTAGACAAAATTAGAATTCTTTTCGTCGCGAGCCTAATGAAGTGTAGCCAAAGATAATATTGGGTATTATCTTTTCATTAGAGGGCCTAACATGCCTCAACTAACACTCGCTCTTTAATTCCGGTTCGCATAATCCCAGTTCAAGTTGTGTGGAATTTCTAAAGATAACGCGTAAGAAAGATGCTTTTAATCTTCGGTTAAAGATTTATAGGTTGTTGGTTTTCGAAATACATATTGTTTGATTTATGGATGATCTGTATAATTAGTTCATCTGTACAATGTATTGTCACATGTGATATTTTAAGTGTTTGGTTTTTCCAAAAAGCCCAGAGGTGTTGCCCCTTAAAAAATTTGTGACTATGACAAATATGTTTTTATTGAGAGTGTTTTAAGAATTCTCCATTTCATGTCATATGAAATGAATTTCATCAAGATTATTTATCTTAATTGAGTTTGTGATTCTTTAATGATAAATGATTGAAAAGAGACATATTTTATTTTTAAACAAATATGCTTTTCTAAAATTATTATTCTTATCAATGTTGTATATCATAATTAAGTAAGTATTTGAATAAATGTAATTTTTTTTACTTGTTATCACAGCGCTCTCATATTTTGATTAGGTTGATTTTTCAAATTCCTAATATACTTTATATTTTTTATATTATATGTTAGTGTATTTTTCTTGTAAAATAACCATTTATGTTACGAAGAAAAGGTAAATAGACCGCATATGATTATTTTTTCCTTTATCAATCGTTTAATATGACAAGTACATAAAATCTTTAAACACAATGTTTCCCAAACATCATGTTATCCTAGGTGAATAAACAAGAATATTATTCTTATTTGAGAATTGAGTTATAGTGAATTTTAGGCTTTGAGTTGTGCTTTTCTTTTATGTTGTATGAGCAAAGTTTACATATATTGTTAGTTTGCCCGTGTTTGGTTTTTCGAAAAGGACGCATTTGCCAATTGCATTGCAATGTAAATTACTTGAATATTTCGGATGAATAATCCAAGTCGTCAATCCTACTTCATTGTGTATTTTATGCATGTATTATTGGTATAATATTTGGAACACAACCATTGGACAAGTAGACTCAAATTTGGAATCATCAACACAAGTGATGAGTTATTGATCCGATGTTATTCTTTTCATCTAGAAAAAGGTTTTTGTTAATTCATTTTCTTATCATATAATGTGTGATTGAGTTATGTAGATCAAGTTGGTTTCTTTTGTTATTTTTGATATAATCTTGAAACTAAACAAATAAAAATCCGATTTATGTCCATACACGAAAACTTGTCAATTAGATTCAAAAAAGATATCAATTATAATTTGAGTAATGAATTGATATATATTCTCGAAATCTTTCTTGACCCTCACAAACACTCATTTAAAAGAAAAATAGATAAAATATTTATATAGTGTTGTTCATTAATCCCCAAAGAAATTAGTTGCAAGGTGAGGTTGATTAATATTTGATAGTTAATTTCATATTCCACTTGATTGTCATTATAATTTTACTTGTGCGAAAACTTATTGTTGTTACTGTATAATATACATAGTGTTTGAACATTTTTATTATGAGTTGATGTTTTCGTACCATTTTGATACAAAAAACCATCCTCTTTGTAACAATTTTCTATATGTTTAAAAGTATTAAATTATGTGTGTTATAGCACAAGCATTCTTTGTTCTTAGTTATTCAATGTATTTACGCTCAATATTTCTTTTGTTTAACCACCCAAGGGTCTAGAACAAAGCAAGTTGTTGAAATATTTAATCGTGTTGATGAAAATAGATTTTAAATCGTTGGAAATATTTAGGTAAACTAGTTTAATACATTTATATAATTACTTGACAAAGATATTGAAACTCTATTCTAAGTATATTCCCATACCTGAGAAATGATTTCTAAGATGTTTATGTAACATTTGTAAATTAAGTGATCTATGCCTTACATGCAATGCAAGAACAAATTTCGCAATCTTAATGCATGAAATTTAGCATAAGTTCTAGTTATGCATAATCCGAAAAACTAGCGGAACAAACGGATAGTGTCGCATGGCACATGTGCTTAGGATATTCGACAATTTGCTTTAATTACAAATAACAACGATCATTTAATAATTTCTATTAACAAACTTAAGATATAAAGAAGTGCACACAATCACATAGCATAACACATAAAAGTACTTGTCGTAGTTTTGTGTATTAGATACAACAATGTATACTTGGCTCAGTTTTATTTGAAAATAAAATATTTTCCTCTCCATTTCAAAAATCAAGTTTAATATTTTTGAAAAGTTAATTACACCATTTTTCAAAGATATATCGACTAGAGATGTCCGACTCGAAAGGAAAAGATAAAATACAAGAGTCTTTTCTGTTTAAATGAGACTTAACGTTATTGGACAATAATAGTATTTTGCCTTTTGACTAACTTAATGTTTAAATAAACACTTGGAGTGGTTTTACTTTAAAATAGGATACTCAATTTCTCTTCGAATTGGCGGGCGGTGGCCACGACTTTACCGACTTACGATTAGAGTTTTTTGAATTTTTCATTGTTTCCAAAAATCTGCCGAATCAGACAGGTGGTCCCCTTAAATTTATGGGGGCCGCCCAAATATTTTTAAGGGGGCCGCCCACCTGATACTCAGAATTACAATTTTTGTAAAAAATTGCTTTCTGACTTTGCGGAAAGGTACGGTGCACCGTGGTCCGTTGCTATATGTTTACCACACTCTTCTCCAAAACTATAACAATTTGTCCGTTGTATTTGTGTACAACTTTTGAATTTAATACCGGAACATATAAAAACTTATTTTAAGCCGCATTTTTATCTCCGAGCTTAGTTAATTAGTGTACATAAGATCAGAACTAATACATTTTTAAATCAACAAAAACACTTTTCATTTTAATCCCCCTTAGGGGGTAATTTGGATACTGGTTCCGTACTCGCAATTTTTTAATACCATTTGTTTTGAGTATTAAAGGCGTCGTGGCTTGATACCAAATTGTGAAAATCGTAAAGGGGGGGCGGGTGATGATATTGTTTCCATTTAAAATCTTAAAATGTTTTGTATCAAATTACCGGATCAAGTGTGGCACATTTTGATGAGTAGTTCTATTTCGAGTTATTACACATAGGTAATACTATCGATTTACAACAACACAATCCAACACACAATATTCACATTTATTCATGACATAAACATAATGAAAAGCTACTTATAATCAACACATCACATAATTGCAAGTATAAATATAAAGTCGAGTAATTGCGAGCATAAAAGTAAAGAGATAAATTATAAAGAAATGCAAATCCGGTACATAGATGTATTTTATAGTGGTTACGGTCACGAAAAGCACTCTATCCCCCCTATCCACTCCACTCTCAAGTATCCAACTCAAGAGTTTACTTCACTAGTTCAACAAGCCTCTACTGTAGGGGAGTAGAACGTGTACACAACTTTCGCTTATATCAATTTCTGACACTAAGCTAGATGTCGAGTTCTAATCTTAGCTAGAACCAATCTACCACAACTTCACAACTTCACAACTTCACTACACAACTTTGCTTCATGACTTGAGTCACGCACACCAAACTCTGACCTTTACTACTTTCACGGACTTCACAACACAACTTCACAACTTCATCAACTTCTTCACGCCTTAATATTCTTTACCACACTACTTCTCTACTTCACTTCTACTTTTCTAACCTAGTTATATAAACTTTCTAATGATCAACCACGATCTATAAACTATACAACACATGATCACCATGATCTAACTAATTACGATTAGGTTTTAGTATTACATGGACTCGAATCTAATACTGTTGTGAAGATGCAAAACATGTCACAAATGCACTAACTACATAACTTTGTATCTTGACGATAACGAGAGTTTTTCTCTTGCACTTGAATGAATGGATGATTGGATCACATTTTAAACATACTTATAATAAGTTAAGTGATCAAAGGAAATGGTTTGAAATGAGGTTTTAGATTTGAGAAAACTATGTGCAAAGAGGTAAGAAAATATGTGGAAACGTCCACTAATTTTTGGAAGAAATATTTAATTTTTTATTTGGGCGGTCCCCTTAATTTTACAAGGGCGAGGTAGGGTGGGGGGGAGGAAGGGGTCCTAGATTATCGGACTGTCCCTTTAATTAATTAAAGGGCGGCCGCCGCCTATTTTTCAGATGCTTTCTTTTTTTGTCCTTTTCGTGGAAGGATTTTTTTTCTGGGGGAACTTTCTAGCCGTTTTTTGGGTAGAAAATTTGGAACTTCAAAATATTTTTTTTGAATTTTATTTAAAACATTTTTTATAAATACTTAAATAAATGTTTTGTATATGTTTTAAAAATGTTCTTGTCCATTTTATAAAAAAATATCTAAGGTTTGGGAAAAATAGAAAAAATTTTCCTTTGATTTCATTCAACCATATTAAAGTTGTGTGTTTCATTACCTTTAGTGATTTACGTGGGTGCGAACTAAAATTGTTGTTGATAGAAACATGGAAAGTACAAAAGATGTTGACGGTGTGAATTGATGATTTGTGATTACGAGTAACTTTAAGCACTTTACGTTATGTGTTTTATAGTTACATGTTTGTCCATCTACAAAAACAATAGAAGAGATTGTATAGATTAAATATCGCCTATGTATATTTCTACCAACACCATAGAAGCACTTAGGCAAGTTTGATGGTAAGGCTAAGAAGGATTCTTTGTGGGGTTTCTTTTTTTTTATCAATCAATAGTTAAACATTTAGAGTGATTCAACCAGTTAGACTAGGATTGTTGATAGAAAACTGCATGTCCAGAGTTGTGAATAATTCACCTAAAATTGAGAAGTGGACCAATTGGCTTTTTGATATTGATGCACTAACAAAGTCAATGAATTATAAGCCAGTTGTTGCAGGAAATTAGTCTAATGGTAATGCAGTACAAACATGCATGTGATGATGCAAGGTAAATGCTCTAATGGAAGACAGTACCTAGCAAAGATTACATATTGCTACCATTGTGGACTGCTGATCCACCATTCTCTCAAAGTTTAAAGAATTCTCCTGATGATAGATTTAAACCTTCAGGAGATGATGGTAAGAAGGTTGATGAGAATCTAAGAGAAGATAGTAAAGGTATTGATCAAGAGAAGGAAGATGATGTTAACAACACTAACAATGTTAATGCTGCCAGCACAAATGAGGTTAATGCTGTTGGTGCAAAAACAAGCATTGAACTTCCAGATGATCCAAATATGCCTGAATTAGAAGATATTGTCTATTCAGATGATGATGAAGATGTTGGTGCAGAGGCTGACATGAATAATTTGGATGCATTTATACCTGTCAGTCCTATTCCAACTACAAGAGTACACAAAAGTAAGGAGGTTGAACCAAATTACTAAGACTTGTATTCACCTACTCAAACAAGAAGAATGACAAAGAATTTGGAAGAACATGGTTTGTTTAGTTCTGTTCAGCAAAGAACAAACCATAAAGACTTTCAAAATTGCTTGTTTGCTTGCTTTTTATCACAAGAAGAACCCAAAAAGGTAATTCATGCATTGAAGGATCCAAGCTGGATAGAGGCTATGCAGGAAGAGCTTCTACAATTCAAGTTACAAGAAGTTTGGACTTTGGTGGATTTACCAAATGGAAAAAGGGCCATAGGCACTAAATGGGTCTTCAGAAATAAAAAGGATGAAAGAGGAATTGTGATTAAAAATAAAGCAAGATTGGTTGCTCAAGGGTACACACAAGAAGAAGGGATTGACTATGATGAAGTCTTTGCCCCTGTTGCAAGAATTGAAGCAATTAGGCTATTTTTAGCCTATGCCTCATTTAAAGACTTTGTGGTATACCAGATGGATGTCAAGAGTGCTTTTCTTTATGGTAAGATTAAAGAGGAAGTCTATGTTTGTCAACCACCAGGATTTGAAGATCCAGACTTTCCTGACAGAGTATACAAAGTAGAAAAGGCACTTTATGGACTGCATCAAGCTCCTAGAGCTTGGTATGAAACCTTGTCAACTTATTTGTTGGACAATGGGTTTCAGAGAGGAAAGATAGATAAGACTTTGTTTATCAGAAGGGACAAAGGTGATATTCTGTTAGTTCAAGTGTATGTAGATGATATCATTTTTGGCTCTACAAAGAAGTCATTATGCACTAAGTTTGAGAAGATGATGCATAAGAAGTTTCAGATGAGTTCTATGGGTGAACTCACATTCTTCTTAGGACTGCAAGTAAAGCAGAAGGAGGATGGGATTTTTATCAGTCAAGACAAGTATGTAACTGAGATTTTGAAGAAATTTGATTTTATTGATGTCAAGACAGTAAGCACACCTATGGAAACTCAAAAGCTTTTGCTTAAGGATAAAGATGGTGAAGAAGTGGATGTTCATTTATATAGATCAATGTTTGGTTCATTGATGTATCTTACTTCTTCAAGACCTGATATTATGTTTGCAGTGTGTGCCTGTGCAAGATACCAAGTCAATCCAAAAGTGTCACATCTTCATGCTTGAAAATGATTTTTAGGTACTTAAAATGTCAACCTAAATTGGGTCTTTGGTATCCAAAAGATTCTCCTTTTGATTTGGTAGCATACACTGATAGTGATTATGCTGGAGCAAGCTTGGATAGGAAGTCTACAATAGGAGGTTATTAATTTCTCGGAAGTAGATTAATACCATATCAATGCAAGAAACATACAGTGGTTGCAAAATCCACAACAGAAGCTGAATATATGGCTGCTTTAAGTTGTTGTAGACAAATGCTTTGGATTCAGAATTAATTACTTGATTATAGGTACAATTTCTTGCATACCAAAATCTTTATTGATAATAACAGTACTATTTGCATAATTAAAAATCATGTTTTTCATTAAAAAAAAGCATATAGAGATTAGACATCACTTTATTAGGGATTGCAATGAAAAGAAATTGATTAATATGGTTAAAAATCATACTGACAAGAATGTTGCAGATTTACTTACAAAAGCTTTTGATGTAAGTAGGTTTCAATATTTGATTGCTAGTATTGGAATGCTAAATCATTAAAATCTTTTATCTCTTTATGTTTTTGTAGAGTTTTGTATGAATCAGTACTGTTATTCATGTCATTAAAAGTTTTTGTTGTTAAGTATAATTAATGTTGTTAGTTATACTTAATACTACTGGTATAATTAATATTGTGAAAATTGTGAGAAAAAGAATTAAGAGAGTTGGTGAGAATAAAAACAGAAAGAGTGATTTGGTGAGTAAAAGAATTGAGAGAATTTGTGAGTTGAAAAACAAAAAGAGAGCTATGTGAAATAAAAAAACAAACAGAGTGATTTGGTGAGAAAAAGAATTGAGAGAAGTTGTGAGTTGAAAAACAAAAAGAGAGTTGAATACATTAAAAACAGAGAGTGTTTGGACTGGAATTGGAGTTAATGTTGGTAACTCAAAGTTAATGCTGCTAGGCATAACTTACTACT